>CAJYYI030000495.1:0-15837 GCA_913789915.3 Sphecodes monilicornis
TAACTGGAAGGCAAGTAGAATTGTAAATACAGTAGAACCTCGATTATCCGAACCTCTGATGTCTGATTTTCTCTATTACTCGCCGCACATGCAAATAGCTTAATCTAAAGCGTTCCAGGTGCAACACATTGCGCAAATCAATAAAGATTGAATCTAGCACTGCAACTATGTAACGGTTCCATTATTCGAACACCCACGTCTCCTCCAGTTTAGATAATCGAGGTTCTACTGTAAAGTACAATGTATGCCAATATGAGCACTATGCCACAATGAAATGAAATATTTGTTCACAGGATTCAATTTATTCAAATCATCGACATCGAAGAAGTAAGTTCCGAAAATATGTGAAATAAATTGAAATGTAAAGATTCGAATGAATGCACCCCCATAGCTCGCATAAAATCGCCAAGAGCATCCCTACGAGGGTTGAAAGGTGTGTCAAATTGATACCAAAGACGGATTAGGTTTAATTTCATAGCAACGATGTCTGTTCCTCGTACTGAGTCTGAAAAGTGTTGTTCTAAGATTTGTTACACTAGGCCAAACGATTTGATACACTTTCATTCATTACTAGATAGCAAATCTTTATGCAAAATAATTGTCTGTATCGATTGCAAGAAAAGAGCGTTACTTGAAGAGTAAATTCTTTTGTTGTTTCTTCTATTTTGTGTTTCACCTATTTTTGCCATAACGAAATCCGCAATTTATCTGCATCGATTACAAGAAAAGAGCGTTACTTGAAAAGTAATTTCTTTTGTTGTTTCTACTATTTTGTGTTTCACCTATTTTTGCCATAACGAAATTCGCAATTTATCTGCATCGATTACAAGAAAAGAGCGTTACTTGAAAAGTAATTTCTTTCGTTGTTTCCACTATTTTGTGTTTCACCTATTTTTGCCATAACGAAATCCGCAATTTATCTGCATAGATTACAAAAATAGAGCGTCACTTGAAAAGTAAATTCTTTTATTGTTTCTTCTATTTTGTGTTTCACCGATTTTTAAAATAGTTAAAAATCATGATTTACTTTTTTCTTCACAATTTCGACCATTAGCAATTTGTGTAAATAATTATTTACACGCTACCAAATAAACTAATACTTCTAATTATTAAGCTGCGAATCTTTATGCAAAATGAAAATTGTCTGCATTAATTGTAAAATACCAGAGCTAGCTCTGCTTTACAATTTTAATGAGTTGGAAACAATGCAGCCGTATTTTTAAAATCTTTAACTGACTTTACTACATAAAATCCGCAGTCTACGAATTATTTTATCCACCACTGAAGTCTGTTAAAAGCGACAGAGAAACGGAACAGTAAAAAATTTCAGGAGGGTTAATTAAATTAAAATTAATTTATATTAAATTTGATGTATAATTAAAAATAGTAAAGGGGTTGTAATGTAATTTTGTACAGAGTAAAAATTTTGATTTAAAAATTTTTAGGTTGCAATAGTAATAATTTAAACCTGAAACTTTCGAATGAAATTGCAAGGTGAATGATTAAAGAAAGAAATTTCGATTTAGCTCCTGTTTTTAGTAACCGGTGCAGAAAATTTGCATCCTGCATACAAGTCTTGAATCTAATCATTAGACCTCTCGGACTACAGTTTAAAAATGGCGCCCGGTCCAGTTTCGCAGATTTTCTGTCTTTCCAGGGAATTTTGTCCTTATGTAATCACCTTTAAATGTTTGTAACTAATAACGACGTTAACCGATTTCGATGAAACTTCGTACATGTACATAACATACTTAGACCTATAAAACGAGTCTTTCAAATTTTTGTTACAGTCACAGATTAAAAAGTTAAAATCGCGATCTTTACTATTTTCGTCGCCATTCCGACCAATAGCAATTTTTAGAAAAAATTATTTACACGTTACCGAGTAAATTAATCCTTCTCAAAAAAAAACTCAAGCCGTTTGAACTAATTTTGAAAAAGTTATTCGTTTCTAAATTGTGTCCGGATACTTCTGCACGCCACCATAATTCGTGATCCACGATGGAAATGTGAGCATTCGCGCGTACCGTGTTAACGTTGCTCTTGTGTCTGTTATCGAAGTGAGCATCCAGGTGTTTCTCCGCGTAGAATGACTTGCCGCATAGTCCGCAGGTCCATTGCGACGGTCTGTGCTGGTGTTTGGCCCTCTGCTGCGGCCGGAAAATGTCTCGGCTCTCGTGGAACGGGCACTCGAGCGGCAGCTCTACCTGATACTTCTTCAGGATGGGCATCCATCTCTGAAATCTCGACAGAGCTGAAGGGGATCGTCTTGCCAGAGGCAGCGGAGCTTCCGAGCCAGCATCGTTTCAGACGGCTAACCACGCTAAGCTAAACCCGTGGCATCGGGGCGTGCAATCTACACAGAACTATGCTCGTCGCTGCGCACCAATTGTTCTAACAGACTAAAAGTAAATTCGGGTTGTATCGTTACCTTCTGGACTATCCTTCTCACCACGGACGCTCGATCGCGGGGGCATGATATTTTAAAGACGCTGGGTCCTGGCCAGGGGATTACGGACAAGAGTAACACTATCAATACCTACGAAACGTAAAACACCACGTTCACACCAATGTCTCGTCTCCGTCGTCGGGTAGGTTTTCAATTGATCTTTCTTTTTTTGGCGAGTATGGTTTGATTTTCCTTTTTCTTGGATGACAACACGACACGGTCCCATAACAAATTAATATCGTTTCCAGGAGAGAAAGGGAGAGAGAGAGAGAGAGAGAGAGAGAGAGAGAGAGAGAGAGAGAGAGAGAGAGAGAGAGAGAGAGAGAGAGAGAGAAGGGGATGCAAAGAATTCTGTGTACGGTCCCGTTGTGCCGTGAATATTTCTCGTTCGTCGACAGTCAGTGAATTGGAAGAAGCAGAACGTGCGTGCCCGTGGCACGTTTCTATCCGACGGTGCCCGTTAACAAATGCGTCGTTCGCAAACAACACTGTGTGTTACATCCAACAATCTGTTGTCCTAGATTTCGCGTGTGTGACGTCTTTCGAGTGTGTTGTTCGCGGAACCGTGTATTCGACGGCTACGAATCCACGGGCAAAACACGGTCGTGCACGCGAGTCGAGAATTATAATTTCAAAACGACGCGCACACACGGTGGAGGACACGGAAATAAATATATACGGTTTCAGAGAGTGTGAAGGGTTCAGAGAGAGAAGAGAAAGAGAGAGAGAGAGAGAGAGAGAGAGAGAGAGAGAGAGAGAGAGAGAGAGAGAGAGAGAGAGAGAGAGAGAGAGAGTGGGAGAGGAAAACGATACGAGAAATGATATTATAGTTGGCGAGAGAATGAATATTCACGCACTCGGATTACTTTCGTCATCGTTCCGCAGCTCTCACGGGGGGCTCCCTGATAAATCAATCGTTCGACGTCCGTCCGATCTCGACGGGGCCAAGAAAAAATTGATTCGCAATGACGCAATCCCGGCGACGTGACGAAAGATGACCATTCTGGCGCATCGGTTGACCAACCAGCCACCCGTCAAAACCGTTCCCCGTTAATTACCTCGAGATGAAAGGGTTGGGTCTTCATTCATAGCCCGGATACTCCTCGCGAGTGCGACCAGCCCGCGACGGAACCGGCACTTCGGCTACAGCGAGCGATTAGTCTCCACAAAACCGGGCCCGAAACTAGTCCAACCTTTTTCCTCCGCGAAATCCGTCCCGTCCTCTATTCACGGTCAACTGGGAACGTATCGGGGGTTGCGGCGTGCACCAACTGTAGGGGTGAACGTCAACATGGCGGCGGAGTCACCCTACGCGCAGGGCTGCACCAAACGGGGGCGCTCGTGATCATTGTTGCGAATTTCTCGAAGATACTATCGAACACAAGAGACGCGATATAGGCCAACATTCCATTGATCTATGCACTAAATCTTCCTATTAGATCAATCTCGAAAGAGGAACACTCTCGATGCATTTGTCGTTCGTTGATCGAATAAAATGCTGTTTGCATTGGCTGTTTCCTATATTAATCTACGAGGTTTACGCTTATCTTATCTTCTATGGTAAACCGTCTTATTTATACTAGATTGCAATCGGGGACATGTAACTCCGTTAAATAGAGTTGTTGTATTGTAATTTTGGTTTCTGTGACCGGAGGGTTTGTCTTTGATTGTTTCGTTATGGTTGTACAGTGGAAAATCGTGGAAAAATCGAATTTTGAGATTCCTAGGAGATCGGGTTGTGGCTGTTAGAAGATAACGGTGAGGGCTAGTGTGGATTGTAAATTTTTGAAATGTGAATTTGATGGTTCGTCGTACGGTCCTGGACGCGCCGGAGGTCGTCGGAGTCGGCGTCAATGACGGCGCGCCGACGCAACGACGACTCGGCAACGTGCCGAGCGCAGCCGTTCGAGTTAAATGCGTACCGCGATGGAAAACGGGAGAAAATGTTGCACGATGGATCCAGGCTCGATCGAGGTTGCAGCAGTCCAACCTCTGAACTTAGGACCTCTACGACAGCCACAAAGAATAATACATTGGAACAAACGTCGGTTCGAAATTTAGCCCTTGAGCAAACAAACATCTGCAGGGTAAACGAAAAATGTTGTAATAATTGTTACGTACTGGGGTCGTTAAAAAGTTTAATATTCAGCTTGGTTTTTCTCAGAATGTGATCTGTCACGTTAGAACCTTCCGAAAAATTCTGTAAAAATTTACCGAGCTATTTCGAAATATATAGTTCAGAGCTACAAAATACAAATTGTTCAAAAGAATCTATAGAAACTTTATATATGCAATTATCTTGCGATGCATTAGCGAGAACAGTATACCGGGTGTCCCAGCTAAGTTGACCACCTTGAATATCTCGGTTGGTGTTAGTAATAGAAAAAAACGTTATAGGTCAATATTAACCTAACCGAAGGGGCAATATAATGATTCGGAAAAAACTTTTTTCAAGGTCACTTTTTCTAGATATCAAGGTCATCCATTTTTTTTTTAATGGAATTATATATTTTTTTATCGCGATGTAATAGTAGCTGTGAAAACCTGTTCAATGACATATTGTACAATGACCTTCTTGTGACCTTGGGTATGAAAAATCCAAAAAGCATCGCAGGTATTATCAGTGATTAATTTACTACACTGATTGGTTTGATTGAAGTACTTGTATTTCAATAAATGTTCGACATTATGACCATTGTTTTCAATACATTGTTGTATACGGAAAATAAATGATTCTCTGGTATACAACAATGTATTGAAAACAATGGTCATCATTTCGAACATTTATTGAAATACAAGTACTTCAATCAAACCAATTAGTGTGGTAAATTAATTACTGATAATACCTGTAATGTTTTTCGGATTTTTGATACCCAAGGTCACACGAAGGTCATTGTATAATATGTCCTTGAAGAGGTCTTCACCCATACTATTACATCGCGACAAAAAAATATATAATTCCATTAAAAAAAAATTGATGACCTTGATATCTAGAAAAAAATGACCTTGAAAAAAGTTTTTTCCGAATCATTATATTGCCCCTTCGGTTAGGTTAATATTGTCCTATAACGTTTTTTTTCTATTACTAACACTAAACGAGATATTCAAGGTGGTCAAGTTAGCTGGAACACCCTGTATAGGAAATTTTGGTACCGTTCGAGGGTTGAATCTTCGATCATATTTAGCTTTCAATCGTAAACTAACACATGTAATAGAAACGTATCAGTTTTACATTGATTTTAAAGCAATACAAATTAATAGGCTGCGAAACTTTCTCTATGCAAACATTCCTTATGCAAAATGAATATTGTCTGCATTAATTGTAAAATACCACAGCTAACTTTGCTTTATAATTTGAATGAGTTGGAAACAATACAGCAGTATTTTTAAAATCTTTATTTATGTGACTTTACTGCATAAAATCCGCAGTCTACGAATTATTTTATCCACCACTGAAGTGTGTCCAAAGCGACAGAGAAACGGAACAGTAAAAAATTTCAGGAGGGTTAATTAAATTAAAATTAATTTATATGAAATTTGATGTATAATTAAAAATAGTAAAGGGGTTGTAATGTAATTTTGTATAGATTAAAAATTTTGATTTAAAAATTTTTAGGTTGCAATAGTAATAATTTAAGCTTGAAACTTTCGAATGAAATTGCAAGATAAATAATTAAAGAAAGAAATTTTGATTTAGCTCCTGTTTTTAGTAACCGGTGCAGAAAATTTGCATCCTGCATAGAAGTCCTGAATCTAATCATTAGTCCTCTCGGACTACAGTTTAAAAATGGCGCCCGATCCAGTTTCACTATCCGCGAACAGATATAAAAGCAATTATTACTGCAAAAGTTCCATACAAGCATGTTATCTGCAACCATTAAATTAAAAAGCGGCGATAAATGTTGTTTGTTGCAGTGCACTGTATCTGTTTTATTCACATAGCTTTCAAACGCGGAACTTCGTGCTTGACTATAGCAAAGTGTTTGTTTGTCGCGTTTTTTATTGCATCTGTGTGCGAAGTCTGTGTCAGCGTTTCACAAACACGTGCTTTAATCGCGAATCGAACTTCCTTCTAGATAATTATAAATCATCGTGGCAGATGGACAACGTTACTTTTTTTCGGTTCTCTTTTTTCGTCGAGACAGAAATTTCGTCGACGGGTTGCAAGAGGGCAGACCGTTTGTTTTGACTACGATTATTGCTCGAACAGATTCGTCGCCGTGTTTTTCGCACGGGAATCATTGTTTTTCTTCGCTGGGCCGAGGCAAACATTATATCGATTACGTAATCCGAGGAACGAAATCCGCACGATTCAATTATATAACTTTGCAACCGCTGTTAATAAGCTTTCCCGAGTGCTGCAACGACCGGTCGTTATCGAATGACTTTGCAAAATTTGTGGTCTTTCGAAATTGCTGCTGACCGGAAATAAAAATGATTACCTGGCTACGGCTGTTTGGGACTGTTTGTGGCACGTTTATCTCCGTCACGATCCCCTAATTTGCACGATTTCTCACGTTTGTAGAGGAATGATTAAGTTGTTATTCGAAAAGACATTTTAGTGAATATGTTTAAGTACAAGTTATGAACATACGTGTTAGGACAGATAGTTTTGAATTATACGGGATGGATTCAGAAAGTTCGTGAAAATTATTAATAGAAATTATTTAATCAGATCTACGTAAATTGACAGTATTATCTTCAGAGTACAGTAATTCCGCGATCTAAGTCCAACGGAACGTCTCGATCTATGTTCCTTGGTTACTCCTTCCACTGCGAAGCTCAAGCTGCCTCGGTCACGGAGCAGTGTAAACATGTCGCGTAATCTGATCCTGGATCGAGTACATCGGTGTGAATCACACTAATCCAACTACAAAACTTCTTTATTTTTTATTATTTTTTCATGGAATTTTCACCAACATATTCGTGGCATTTTTCTAATGAAAATGATACCAAATATGATATAATTCCGATGATATTTACTTGTGTAATGAACGATGGAAGTTTTTTATAGGCATTACATTATACGGACATGCGAGCCTTAGACCTGTGCCGGTGGCCGTGACTCTTGTCTCTTTCTTTCCTATACGCTGTCCTTCTTTACGTCCAAAACTTTCATCGTTTATTACACAAGTAAATATCATCGGAATTATATCATATTTGGTATCATTTTTATTAGAAAAATGCCACGAATATGTTCGTGAAAGTTCCATGAAAAAATAATAAAAAATAAAGAAGTTTTATTATTGCACTAGTATTGTCTCACCCATACGCTATTTTTTGTTGCGCCTTCGGCCGCGCGGTCCGTGTTTGCATGCTGTCCTTTTCTACATTCGGCGCGTCGATGCGGTCACAAAGGAATAGTGTCCCTTCGCGATCTAAGTCCCGGCAGAGAACCGAAAAAAGACTTAGATCGAGGAATTATTGTACTCATGTTTAGCATGTACACTCTTAACCGAGCGTCGTTAAAAAATCATTCGGCGATTCGAACAGATCTTTAACTTTCGAGTTACTCGTGAACATTCGAATTGCTCGAATTACTCGAATATATTCAAACAGATCTCTAACTTTCGAGTTATTCGTAAAAATTCGAATTGCTCCAGTTACTCGAATATATTCAAACAGATCTCTAACTTTCGAGTTATTCGTGAAAATTCGAATTGCTCGAGTTACTCGAATATATTCGAACAGATCTCTAACTTTCGAGTTATTCGTGAAAATTCGAATTGCTCGAATTACTCGAATATATTCAAACAGATCTCTAACTTTCGAGTTATTCGTGAAAATTCGAATTGCTCGAGTTACTCGAATATATTCGAACAGATCTTTAACTTTCGAGTTATTCGTAAAAATTCGAATTGCTCCAGTTACTCGAATATTCATTTATTTACTATCAAATACTATTCTAACTATAAGGAAGAAAAATATAACGCTAAATTAATGCTTCTGTTTTATTTTCATGTTTTCATAAAGAAAACATATTTGAATTTTCACGCGTAACTCAAAAGTTAAAGATCTGTTCGAATATATTCGAGTAATTCGAGCAATTCGAATTTTCACGAGTAACTCGAAAGTTAATGATCTGTTCGAATATATTCGAGTAATTCGAAAAATTTCGTGCTGAAAATTCATTTTCGAGTAAATCGAAGTGTCACGACGGTTCCAATATTCGAACCGGTTGATTTTTTCAAGTAGCTCGCATTCGTTTCAAGCAATTCGCCGATTTCAAGTAGCTCGGAAAATTCGAACTCTCGACTCGGTTGGACAGACCGATTATTATTCCACTCAAAATTCGAATACTCGAATAAATCGAGTCCTCGCACACCCCTACACTCCATTCGCAATGGTTATTGAAAGGGAAGATTCCCACAATGACAATCAACATTACAACAGTCCTCAAACCCCGGTTCATCGAGCCATCAACCAATCGAAGGATGGAGTGCGTATCACTGGTCAAATCGGCTTACAGCACTGCGTGCAGGGTTCGTTGTACACGAATAGCCCTCCTCGGGAATGTAAAATCCTCTGCGCTCGACTCGGTGAACCTTGTACACGCCTCTTACAGTGGCAGAGAACGTTCGTCTGGCCAGAGTGCGATCGAGGAAGGGGAATGGTAACGGCGTAGTAGAAGTTCAGCCAGTTTGCCGGAGGATCTCTTACTCTGTCACGGTAAACAGCCGCGGTAGTTGAATACGGTTCGTCAGCGACGGTGTACGTTCCCCGTAGACCGTGCTCTCTCTCGTATAATCTCAGTGTCGCGCCGGTCGCATACCGATATTATACCTGACGACTGTGTAACGTAGACCAAACAGACGAGTCACCGGGGTCAACGATCCGGTATACACATTTCGATCGTGTTTTCGGGATACGCTTTCACGTTTCCCTATTCCCGTTGGTATCGGGACCAGTGTGCACGATCGATTTCCAAGTGTCGAAACAGGTAAACTTTCTCCTCGTTAACCGAACATTTTCCTCGCGTCGATGACCGGTCCTGATCCGGTTCCCGTTGCGTCAGGTCGATGAGTGCAACAGGTTAGTCGTGAAAGGGGATCGATGGGGAACACTGTGATATCTAGCTGACTTCTACGGAGACCATTATCTCAGTGAAAATTTATTGACAAGATTTGGTGGAATATGATTTTCATGGGTGAAGACTTGGTCGAGTATAAGTGAACATCGGTATCGAGGGTTTTTATTTGTGGCCCGGTTGCATTGTGACGAAGACGGGTTCTGTAGCTGCTGTAGGATCTCTTTGATTTTTTATTTGTCCTAGATGCAAGTTAGTAGAGAATATTTAGTGTAAGCATATGACTCTTTGTAATTGTGGATATTATTGAATTGAGAATCATTATTATTGCTTCAATTGCATCGTGAGTTTGACTGGTACGCCATTCGAAACAGTGCCTTCTTATTTTTATACTTGTCCCAAATAGTAATTATTAGAGACAAGTCTGTGCCTTCATGCTTGTGGAAATAATCCATTCGCAACGATGAATGTTATTGAGGAGTTTTATTCTTGCTCCAATTGCATTGTGATTTAGACTGATTCTATATTCGGAATAGTGCCTTCTTATTTTTTATACTTATCCCAAATAGTAATTATTAGAGACAATTCTGGAGGAACGTCTGTGTCTTCATACTTGTGGAAATGATCGATTCGCGACGAGAATCGGTATTGAGGATATTTATTCTTGCTCTAATTGCATTGTGATTTAGACTGATCCTCTATTGGTAATAGTGCCTTCTTATTTTTTATACTTACCCCAAAATGTAATTATCAGAGACAATTTAAAAGATACGTCTGTCGTTTTATAATTGTAGAAACGATCGAATGAAGACGAGAATCGGTATTGAGAATATTTATTCTTGCTCCAATTGCATTGTGATTTAGACTGATTCTCTATTTGCAATAGTGCCTTCCTATTTCTTATACTTATCCCAAAATGTAATTATCAGAGACAATTAAAAATATACATCTGTCGCTTTATAATTATTGAAACGATCGAATGAAGACGAGAATCGGTATTGAGAATATTTAATCTTGCCCCAATTGCATTGTGATTTAGACTGATTCTATATTCGCAATAGTCCCTTCCTATTTCTTATACTTATCCCAAAATGTAATTATCAGAGACAATTTAAAAGATACGTCTGTCGTTTTATAATTGTAGAAACGATCGAATGAAGACGAGAATCGGTATTGAGAATATTTATTCTTGCTCCAATTGCATTGTGATTTAGACTGATTCTATATTCGCAATAGTCCCTTCCTATTTCTTATACTTATCCCAAAATGTAATTATCAGAGACAATTTAAAAGATACATCTGTCGCTTTATAATTGTAGAAACGATCGAATGAAGACGAGAATCGGTATTGAGGATATTTATTCTTGCTCCAATTGCATCGTAAGTCGGTCTGGTTCTCTATTCGCAATAGCGCCTTCTTATTTTTATACTTGTCCTAAATAGTAATTATTAGAGACAATTCAGGAGAAACATCTGTGTCGTTACTCTTGTGGAAATGATCGATGAGCGACCAGGATAGATCGTTATTGCGGTTCTTCATTCATACCCTGTTTGCTTTATGACGCGGACAGGTGCTCTTTGCTTTATAATGTTTTCTTATACTGATTTCAGATGCAAATTGCTAGAAAAAATTTATTGAAAAAATCTGTGCCCTCTTCATTATAAAAACGCCAGAATTGAAACGGTAATGGATTTTACAATTGTCCGTTAATCAGGTTGCACTTTGGTGTGCGTAGTTATCTAATACAATCATCGGCAAGAAAAGTGAGTCCAGACAATAAATGCGCAATGGACTCGTTAACGATGGAATATTATTCTGTTGATGACCTTAGTGTCTAGCTTCGATAGTATGAATTATTGTTTTTGTTTATCGGCTTTTTTCTAGGCAAATTTATTCATTCTTTCTCGTGGTTAAGAGTCTCCTTGGAACCGCATAATTCAGTTACCACAATGCTCATTAAATCTCCGTCTTGTGTAACCCGTTTAACTATATGTTATTTGAAACTCGGCAATTTACATAAAATGTCTGAGCTTTTCCTGAATTTTTCCAACGATCAGTTGAAGTATATTTTTATTGCAGTTCGATACATGCTAAGTAATCAATATACTCCGGCAAGAGTTCAAAACAACGGGCGTATGTTAATTATTCGCGTCATCGAGTATCGGGTCTAAGTCCACTGCAAGCATACTTAATTATTACGTGACAATTTCGGATCGCTGATGCGCGTCGATTAATAACAACGCTGAATCGTTGGAAAAATTGTGGACGTTGACAGCTCCGCAACGCAATGAATCGATAATCGAATTAAACGGCTGGGTCGGAGATTGATTTACAATGACGCATGCAGCTACGATCCGCTCAGTTTCAAGAATCTCAACAAAAACAAAATTAGAAAGTGCCATTAACCTGTTAACTGCTGAACTAACAACCGCGAAAACTCCTTTGAATACAAATGGCTCATTTAATGACACAGCAAGTTTCAAATTTGTCGTTTTACTGTCAACTATTTGACCTAGAGTATTAACACTTTATCTACCGGAAGCTTATTAACCCCTTGCCTTATGATTTATTTTACGGTTTTAGTAATTAGAATCACAATTTCTTAGAAAAAGGAGAAAATGTAAATTTATTGCATGTCTATATGTTCTTCAATGGCTTTACATTAAGAACAACGAAATAAAATTATATTTCGTTTTAAAGGAAATTAATAACATACATCTTTATTAGACTCTGTTCAGAATCTTCATCACGTCTCTCAGACGATATTGTAAGCGAAGGTGTTAATTAGTTTTCCAAATAGTTGTGCTGTATTAACAGGAACCTTAACACTAGGTTTACGGAGCACTAAAATTGATTATTTTACATTGCTTTATAAAAATAATAACATTGTATTTACTTAGGTCTTCAGCGATTTTTATTGTAATATGTACACCAAAAAATAAATCTATTTAATAATTCCTCACGAGTGCCTTAATAATCGTAAATTAAAAATGTTTGAATCCGCCATTTTGACGGGCCCCGTAAATCTAGTGTTAAAAATCTTCTTTTATGTAATAATCCGAAACGAAATAATTAGATTACATTACCGAGAGTGACTTGTCACAAATGTGTGCATTAATTGCAAGCGACAGAAATGCAGTAAAAATTCCATTCTTACTATTTTGATTTTAATAAGGTGAAATTAATACAATGATATTATAGAATGAAATTAATACAATGATATTATAGAATGAAATTAATACAATGATATTATAGAATGAAATTAATACAATGATATTATTATATTATATATGTATAATACAATTTTTGTTACAAATGCATAAAATCTTAAAGCGCAATATACATTGATGCTGTTGAATGCGATAGCGAGTATTTAATCGCTCCGGTGATGGATTCGCGTAAAAATGGATTTTTCGGTCGTTGACGAATAATTTCGATTGCGTTAGGGGCAACGATAAGCCGCATGAATGGATCGATGTTAATTGCGAGTGGGCTCGTAGCACAGAGCGACGATTTGTCAAGAAACGTCTGGCTCTCGTCGGTAGATATCCCTGATCGGTTTTTATCTGGAACGGCGCGGATGGGTGTCGCCGATTCGTCAGCGAAGGCTCGTCCATCTACAATCTTTTGTTGCATATGCACATACATCTTGTTTGTGGCGTATAACGCCTCCACCGCGTCCGGTACATTTTTGATATCGAGATAACGATATGGGCAACCTCTTTGCGAACACTTGAATCGCCCCTTGAATCGCTGACCCTTCATACAAATTTTTTTGTAACTTCACGGATTTTTTTGTACATATTCTTGAAAGTTTAGACCACGTTACGGCGCTCGTAAATTTTGCCTGGAACCGCCTGGAATTTATTGATAAAATGTTGTAACTCATAAAAACTGGTGGTCCCTGACAAATTGCATTTTTTCTGAAATTGGTGTACATACAATTTTTTATTGTACTTTAATAGTGATAATCGTTGGTTTAAATCAAAGTGTACAGAAGGGCGTCCTTCTAGTTGTACGCTCATGTTATTTAATAGTGCTGAACCTGTCGCAATCCTTTTGAATACATCTTTTTGCGAACTTCTGTTTCATTCAGAATATTTTGCTTTAACACGTTGACTGCCATGGGGGTCACCGGTGACCGGCGACGCAGCAAATAATAAAAGTACATAATTAGAGTAAATATGGATACTGATAAATTTTTCAATAATACCATTGTTACTATAATGGTTTGAAGAAATTAATGCACGAAAAATGCTTCAAGCACGATTTTATAATTCACTTTATTTGCTGTAAATAATATTTCAACATAATATGCATCGCATAATGAAAAATTCACGTTGGCACCTTGGGCAAACCATGGAAAATGCGCCTGGCAATGAACGTGTTAAATCAAATCTAAATAAATCTTTTAACCAGTTAACTGTGTAGCTCGATTTTGTAAGTGGCGACTAAAAATGTTTGAAACTTTATTTATCACATATTGACCTCCCGTCAATTTCTTTGTTTCGTTTCTTTACTTCGTCTTTGATTCGAAAAATTCTAAAATGTCGACAAATTAATAATGCGTTTTAATTTTCATTACAATTTGAACATAAATAGCAAGCAATTCATTTTTATTTCACGACGAGTATACTCGGCAAACACAGCTAACTGGTTAATTTTAACACTCCATATTATTAAATTCGTCTTTATTTTGTGAATTGCTAAAAATTCAACTGTTGTGTGGGGAAGCACAGGTGCATAGAATAATAATATTCTAGGTTGACAGAAATATCTTGATTTTGGAATTAAAATTGCTTCGAGTGCAAAGGGTTGATAAATCCTCGAAATCTTCGTCACCCATACAATATGGCCGACACGTGACAGAGGCCACGTGTTTAAACGTTTGTCACTGATTAAAATAACATCGATTGAAAAGGGATAATGTTGTGTAATTAACACGTTCAGCGCCCACTCCACAATCATAAAAATTACACAAAATCAAAGTAATATATTTAATAAAACAAAAACCTAGAAGTTTAGTTTTGTGATATTAATTACTGTTTCAAACCTCTTCTATTCCTCAGATCGTAAGGAAATTTTGTACACACAATCTACCAACGTAAAAATTAATTTTCAATTCTGTATAAATAATTCCGTCACCTAGATATGGATGACATGGCGCTGAACGTGTTAATAGAGATGCGAATTTCGAGGTGCGTTCTGCGATTTTGGTTAGCCGTGGGTGCCGATTGTGCGATCAGTTCGCCAGACACGTGATATGCAGCTTCGTCCAACGAGAACGTGGCTGCACGTGCATCGGTGCAATGATACATTTTGTAACTACCTTGCATCGTGTGTACGACTGCCAGCCAGTGCAGCGCTCGTTCCGTGGAAATGCGGCGGTTGCTGGGAACGTTATTTAAGGCCGTGGCACGATTACGCGATCCATTCGGCCAGTGGCGTGCTCACTCGCGTAATTGTTCATGATAGCGCCGATAATTATGCGCCTCGCAGAACACTTTGCCCAAATCTTTTTTGCACCAGCCATTAAGCGCTAGGATTCTACTAGGGCTGTGCAAGTACTCGATTTATTCGAGTATTCGAATTTCGAGTCGAGTAATGATCGAGTCGAGCGTTTGAATTTTCCGAGCTACATGAAATCGACGAACTGCTTGAAAAGAATGCGAGTTACTTAAAAAAATCAATTGGCTCGAATATTCGAGCCCTTGTGAAACTTCGATTTACTCGAAAATGAATTTTCAGCTCGAAATTTTTCGACTTACTCGAATATATTCGAACAGATCTTCAACTTTCGAGTTATTCGTGAAAATTCGAATTGGTCGAATTACTCGAATATATTCGAACAGATCTTTAATTTTCGAGTTACTCGTGAAAATTCGAATTGGTCGAATCACTCGAATATATTCGAACAGATCTTTAACTTTCGAGTTACTCGTGAAAATTCGAATTGGTCGAATCACTCGAATATATTCGAACAGATCTTTAACTTTCGAGTTATTCGTGAAAATTCGAATTGCTCGAATTACTCGAATATATTCGAACAGATCTTCAACTTTCGAGTTATTCGTGAAAATTCGAATTGGTCGAATTACTCGAATATATTCGAACAGATCTGTAACTTTCGAGTTATCCGTGAAAATTCGAATTGCTCGACGTACTCGAATATATTCGAACAGATCTTTAACTTTCGAGTTATCCGTGAAAATTCGAATTGCTCGAATTACTCGAATATATTCGAACAGATCTTTAACTTTCGAGTTACTCGTGAAAATTCAAATATGTTTTCGTTATGAAAACATGAAAATAAAACAGAAGCATAAATTTAGCGTCATATTTTTCTTCCTTATAGTTAGA
>CAJYYI030000496.1:0-19823 GCA_913789915.3 Sphecodes monilicornis
ATGAGGAAATAGGAATGTTGTGGGAAAGTAAATTTTCGTACAACGGGTTTATATTGATAGTGACCCAGACCTAATGGTGGGCTGTTTATTGAATAAAAAAAAACCCTTGTTGGCACGCGGTCCGCGTGCGAGGTCTCTCTCCCTCTCTCCCTCTTTCCCTCTCTCCCTCTCTCCCTCTCTCCCTCTCTCCCTCTCTCCCCCTCTCTCTCTCTTTCGTGGCCCAACTCACCACTTACACACACTAATTATTATCTGCGCACAATAATAACGGCGTATAGCGTAAGCGTTGTTCAACCAGTCGCGATCCCCACTCGGAATACTATCTCCGTCGTACAAGCGACGGTGTATATGGCAGGTGCAACTATATCAGTTGAACGAGTCTGCCGAGCTCGTCGTCACGTTCTCAGTCTATGGAGGTTGACTAGTCTGGGCCTTACGATTCAGGACCTGTGGATGGACCGATCAATTCCGCAAAGCGTATAATGAATTGACCGTATCACAATCAGAGTATCGGTTCGTCTGCCGCGCTGGGACATCAAAGCGTATGCCAGGGCGTATGGCAGAGAACGTTCTCTGAAAGAGTGTCCTCCGTGAAACACGAGTTGCCGTAAGGAAGCGTAATCACGGTTCCTTGCAAGAATATTTCTTGATTGGCATGCAGTGAATTCGGGGAACGAACACGTAACTCGCGTCAATCGCTCCGAAATACACTTGTCGTGCGGGGAAACAATAGCCCCGTTAGAAAGGTTTAAGCAGCTATCGCAACCGTGCACTGTTTATATTATCAAAGCCCGGGGGATGCCGTGGCTTGATCATGTCACTATTGCCGGTACAACGCTATTCGAATTTCCTGTAGCGAACTCGTATAAGAGCTCAGCCCGGTTCGAAAGGTCGTACGGCAGTGAAAAATGTATAAGAATACTTTTAATTATCGAAACTCGGAAAATCCAGAGTTCGATAAAACTCGCTAGGCTTGTCTCTTCTCTTTTAACGAGCGGAACGATCTCGTAAGCGAGGCCAGTTCGTTTCGAGCGGTCGTTGCAATAGCTCGCCGTCGAAGACTTGAAACAAGAATTCAACAGCGCGACCGAAGAGTTCAGTGACAGCCAGATGAACTGGGGAGCAGGCGCCCGCTAGAACGTCTCGATAGCAAGTGACGAAGAACCGGCAGGCTTAGACAAACGTCGTGCGAGTGGCAGCTGAGCCGCTACGCGGCGCTGTCTCTCTCTCTTGCCTGTCTGTCTCGGTTCAATGTCTGTATATATGCATTGTTCTCTCTCTCACCGTACCATCGCGAACGAGTTTAATTTGAACATTGTTTGACCGGTGCACCGTTGTGCTTCCCGTGTTTATCGGCTGACTTTTACCGGTAACCAGAAAGTCACGCCGTTTTTGCTCGATTTATTGTAGTTTAACGAACTCCTCGGACGAGTAACATCGGAGGGGTCACCAAATAATACATATCGCGATATTCGCGAAATTCGAACAAGATATTCAAACTAACGCGATATTTAAACAATTATAAAGTAATAAAATATTGACAATTCGTGATCCCAAACAATAGAAGTATTACAGAAGTAACAGTTGCGGTACTTTCAGTTATTGTAAAGGAAAGGGTAACGCGAAGCACACGGTTACGTAACACCCTTGTGCACACAAATAATTTAATAAATAAGACAATGTTCTGTACAAACTTATAATTAGTTAATTATTTGTAGCCGGCAACGCGAGGGCGCGTAGATACCGAAGCGGCACAGTAGTGCAAGACGCGATAATGAAAAGTATCCCTTATTTCGGTAGAAGATCGTTCGTTACACGGTACGACTGTACAATAGAAAATTTAAAACATACGGTTTGCAGATCTTTGTAAATTATATGCACATTCCGAAAATGTCATAAAAATCGGTTCATACGAGAAAAAAATGACACGCGTTTAAAGATGTACGAATATTAAATAAAATATTTAAAATAATTCATCATGTGAAGTGAGATTATTTGTTCTCATGTTTCGAATGAAATGTGCCCAACCTTGTATACATTAGCTTTATAATAAATCGGAAATACATTAACAACGAAGTGTTATATATCAATGTCACTTGAGAAAAAAAAATGTCCGATATCAAAGCTTAAATATGAATATCTGTGAAACATCCTCTGTGACAGAAAGAATCGATCAACTGTGAAAGTACAAAATCCGAATTAATATAAAATAAATTATTCAAAGAATTTAAATTTAATTGATCGACACGACACAAGAGTAAATTATCACGAGAAGTCTATGCAATTCGAGAATAAATTCAAACCGATTAACCAAGAATTCATTCCAATAAAAATAAAGGTTAATAATTTTGATCTCTAATTACTGATAAAACACGAAAACATATACTCACCAAATGAAGGTCTTTGTTATCCGTCGTACACTTTTCGCGTCGAACACTTTCTACATCGTAATAACACAACACACGACACGACGCGGTTCATAAGAACAGAGTGTGGTACCGAGGTAAAAAAAAAAAAAAAAAAAACGAGGGTCCGCTCACTGTGACTGTTACGATTGTAATGAGTCGTGGCCGAATCGTTGGGACTGCGGGTGGGGGAGAGTGCCAAGGGTACGGTGATGGGAACATATACACCAATAAGAATATTAGCGTCCAATAACACCCCTTTCTATGCGATTTGAATTTCAGGAATGGAGGCTTTCCACGACGTATTGAAAATAGGTACTAATAGAAGTACACTCAGCCTTGGATCTATAAGGTCTCTTTATTTGTTCTATTTATTTCACGGTAAGCTATTTGTTCAACAATTCGTTTGCTGCGATCGTCTATGGTCTATAGAAAGTAAACAAAGGTTCGAAATATTGTAGTAGTCTTTGTTGGGAATGTCAGGAATCGTAATAAAACGCTGAACGATGAGCTTAACAATACAACAAAGCTATTATAGATATATTTAACTTAGGAACTACACTTAAACAAACATAAAACACACTGAATTGGTACCACGACCTCAACATAAATTCTTAAAGAAACCATAAAACGGACAACGCGTGGTTCATGCTTCGAACGTTCCTTTTCGACTTTCTTCTTTTTTTTTTTTTTTTTTTTTTTTTTTTTTTTTCGTTGATCGACGCTCGTCGCCGATCATCGGAAAACTTCGTTGAACGTCGTCCCTTTGTATTACATCGTCACCGACGCTGCGTTATGCTCGTCGATCGAGCGCATCGAGTCTCGCGTACGACTCAATTATCGACTATAATATCAACATGTTAGATAAATCTATAGAAAGGGGCAGTGTACAATATTTTAAAAGATCGGGCGACTGTTCTTCCCTACGGTTCTGGGGTAAGTCTTGAGAGGTTCATTACAGTGCTCTCACCAGAAGGCTTCCCCGCCTTCCCCACTCCGTCGCCAGATCCTTCGAGAACACAGTCCCAATCCTTGTGCAACGCACTCATCGCTATCTCTCTCTCTCTCTTTCTCTCCTTCTCACAAAGTCATTCCAAACTTTCACTCATCTGTTTCACATAAATATCCCCGCGACGGCCGATAGCCGGAAGACCCTGCGCGGTCGCTTGCCATCGTCCATCGACGGTGCTGTTTGTAACGGTTCCGGTTTTCCGCGCTGTCCGGGATAACTCGTGGCGGTGCTCCTCGTTCTGAACGGCTCGTCGAACCAGGGTTCGTTCGGCGAGGAGGACGGTCAGGACGCGGAGAGGTTAGGTGCGTGAAATAAGAATACGGTATATCAGTGTAATCGCCGCCATAAGTGCCGTTCGTGGTTGTTCGCGTTTACCGAAGTCTGATGCGCGGCGCCGTCGGTTTCGCGGACCTGGTGCTCGGCGGTGTCAGGACATGCGGGTGACCGTGGCCAAAGCCACGATCCCCTGCCGCGGGTCGGGTCTTTCGTTCCCCGAGGTCGGCGAAGATGCCAGTTCCGGGGCCTCCCACGGCAGTTGACGGTAGTCCAGGTAGCTCAGCTACATGGATCCCAGGTACGCGCTCAGCGCGTCTTCTTACTAGCTCAGCTAGCAGGGCGGTACACGCTCCGCGTGTCTTCTTACTAGCTCCGCCAGCAGGACGGTGCACGCTCCGCGTGCGTCCTTACTAGCTCCGCTAGTAGGACGGATCGGAAGGAGACAGGGCAGCTCAGCTACGCCGTCGGGATCGGAGGTGAACTAGGACGGAATATTCTGGTCGGGATTACTTACAGATCCTCGTCTTCTTCGGTGGCTTCCTGGACAACGCGCCTATTGGACTAGCTAAGTACGGTGCTTCTAAGGTTTAGGTCGAACGTATCGGTATTCCGGTGCCAACTGAACTCCCGCTCGTGCTCGCATCGTCTTATATAGCCGATGCTTGGTTGCACGGGGGACGGTGCGGCGCGGTGTTCCGTCGATCGGCATGGCAACGCATCGCCGCGGTTCCGTGGCGATCGCGGCGCGGTGCGGTGGGTGATTGGTCTCGGCGCGGCGAGCCGGTACCGCGGCTCGGTGTATTTCGGCTGTGTTCGGTTTTTTTTTTTTTTTTTTTTTTTTTTTTTTTTTCGCGGACTAGTAACAGGTCTGTTACATGTTTAGTCTCAAGCATCCCTCTTTAAGACCTCACGCAGGCCAAGATCCTGACATAAATCCTTCCAGGCCTAAGAGTCGGCTCGATACAAACCCTTGGCCTGGCTTAAAACACATTGAGTCTAACAAACACATCTATACCGCGTTACCGTTATCCTGATTTGGAAGTCGATTCCGATCCATTCGTGGTTTGCTCGTTTCACGGACAATAAGTTCAAGGTGCCGTTTATGGGAATAGTAATTGATTAATTAAACTACCTGCGATCGAAACCCTTCGAACGAATTTCAGTGTGACCCTCGATAATGCTCTAGCACTACAGTAATTAACGAGGCAGCAGCATTCGAGTGCGTCATAGTAGCGCCTCCTACCATACCTTCCACCCCACCACACTTACTCTCCCACCGCGTTTCGCGCTTCCCCCTTCCAGCGGTGTCGTGCTACTACGGGTATATCAACAGTGAATTCCTACCGGCCCTGCTCGGTTAGGCCCTGCTCGGTTAGGCCCTGCTCGGTTAGGCCCTGCTCGGTTAGGCCCTGCTCGGTTAGGCCCTGCTCGGTTAGGCCCTGCTCGGTTAGGCCCTGCTCGGTTAGGCCCTGCTCGGTTAGGCCCTGCTCGGTTAGGCCCTGCTCGGTTAGGCCCTGCTCGGTTAGGCCCTGCTCGGTTAGGCCCTGCTCGGTTAGGCCCTGCTCGGTTAGGCCCTGCTCGGTTAGGCCCTGCTCGGTTAGGCCCTGCTCGGTTAGGCCCTGCTCGGTTAGGCCCTGCTCGGTTAGGCCCTGCTCGGTTAGGCCCTGCTCGGTTAGGCCCTGCTCGGTTAGGCCCTGCTCGGTTAGGCCCTGCTCGGTTAGGCCCTGCTCGGTTAGGCCCTGCTCGGTTAGGCCCTGCTCGGTTAGGCCCTGCTCGGTTAGGCCCTGCTCGGTTAGGCCCTGCTCGGTTAGGCCCTGCTCGGTTAGGCCCTGCTCGGTTAGGCCCTGCTCGGTTAGGCCCTGCTCGGTTAGGCCCTGCTCGGTTAGGCCCTGCTCGGTTAGGCCCTGCTCGGTTAGGCCCTGCTCGGTTAGGCCCTGCTCGGTTAGGCCCTGCTCGGTTAGGCCCTGCTCGGTTAGGCCCTGCTCGGTTAGGCCCTGCTCGGTTAGGCCCTGCTCGGTTAGGCCCTGCTCGGTTAGGCCCTGCTCGGTTAGGCCCTGCTCGGTTAGGCCCTGCTCGGTTAGGCCCTGCTCGGTTAGGCCCTGCTCGGTTAGGCCCTGCTCGGTTAGGCCCTGCTCGGTTAGGCCCTGCTCGGTTAGGCCCTGCTCGGTTAGGCCCTGCTCGGTTAGGCCCTGCTCGGTTAGGCCCTGCTCGGTTAGGCCCTGCTCGGTTAGGCCCTGCTCGGTTAGGCCCTGCTCGGTTAGGCCCTGCTCGGTTAGGCCCTGCTCGGTTAGGCCCTGCTCGGTTAGGCCCTGCTCGGTTAGGCCCTGCTCGGTTAGGCCCTGCTCGGTTAGGCCCTGCTCGGTTAGGCCCTGCTCGGTTAGGCCCTGCTCGGTTAGGCCCTGCTCGGTTAGGCCCTGCTCGGTTAGGCCCTGCTCGGTTAGGCCCTGCTCGGTTAGGCCCTGCTCGGTTAGGCCCTGCTCGGTTAGGCCCTGCTCGGTTAGGCCCTGCTCGGTTAGGCCCTGCTCGGTTAGGCCCTGCTCGGTTAGGCCCTGCTCGGTTAGGCCCTGCTCGGTTAGGCCCTGCTCGGTTAGGCCCTGCTCGGTTAGGCCCTGCTCGGTTAGGCCCTGCTCGGTTAGGCCCTGCTCGGTTAGGCCCTGCTCGGTTAGGCCCTGCTCGGTTAGGCCCTGCTCGGTTAGGCCCTGCTCGGTTAGGCCCTGCTCGGTTAGGCCCTGCTCGGTTAGGCCCTGCTCGGTTAGGCCCTGCTCGGTTAGGCCCTGCTCGGTTAGGCCCTGCTCGGTTAGGCCCTGCTCGGTTAGGCCCTGCTCGGTTAGGCCCTGCTCGGTTAGGCCCTGCTCGGTTAGGCCCTGCTCGGTTAGGCCCTGCTCGGTTAGGCCCTGCTCGGTTAGGCCCTGCTCGGTTAGGCCCTGCTCGGTTAGGCCCTGCTCGGTTAGGCCCTGCTCGGTTAGGCCCTGCTCGGTTAGGCCCTGCTCGGTTAGGCCCTGCTCGGTTAGGCCCTGCTCGGTTAGGCCCTGCTCGGTTAGGCCCTGCTCGGTTAGGCCCTGCTCGGTTAGGCCCTGCTCGGTTAGGCCCTGCTCGGTTAGGCCCTGCTCGGTTAGGCCCTGCTCGGTTAGGCCCTGCTCGGTTAGGCCCTGCTCGGTTAGGCCCTGCTCGGTTAGGCCCTGCTCGGTTAGGCCCTGCTCGGTTAGGCCCTGCTCGGTTAGGCCCTGCTCGGTTAGGCCCTGCTCGGTTAGGCCCTGCTCGGTTAGGCCCTGCTCGGTTAGGCCCTGCTCGGTTAGGCCCTGCTCGGTTAGGCCCTGCTCGGTTAGGCCCTGCTCGGTTAGGCCCTGCTCGGTTAGGTCTGGGTTAGGTCTGGGTTAGGTCTGGGTTAGGTCTGGGTTAGGTCTGGGTTAGGTCTGGGTTAGGTCTGGGTTAGGTCTGGGTTAGGTCTGGGTTAGGTCTGGGTTAGGTCTGGGTTAGGTCTGGGTTAGGTCTGGGTTAGGTCTGGGTTAGGTCTGGGTTAGGTCTGGGTTAGGTCTGGGTTAGGTCTGGGTTAGGTCTGGGTTAGGTCTGGGTTAGGTCTGGGTTAGGTCTGGGTTAGGTCTGGGTTAGGTCTGGGTTAGGTCTGGGTTAGGTCTGGGTTAGGTCTGGGTTAGGTCTGGGTTAGGTCTGGGTTAGGTCTGGGTTAGGTCTGGGTTAGGTCTGGGTTAGGTCTGGGTTAGGTCTGGGTTAGGTCTGGGTTAGGTCTGGGTTAGGTCTGGGTTAGGTCTGGGTTAGGTCTGGGTTAGGTCTGGGTTAGGTCTGGGTTAGGTCTGGGTTAGGTCTGGGTTAGGTCTGGGTTAGGTCTGGGTTAGGTCTGGGTTAGGTCTGGGTTAGGTCTGGGTTAGGTCTGGGTTAGGTCTGGGTTAGGTCTGGGTTAGGTCTGGGTTAGGTCTGGGTTAGGTCTGGGTTAGGTCTGGGTTAGGTCTGGGTTAGGTCTGGGTTAGGTCTGGGTTAGGTCTGGGTTAGGTCTGGGTTAGGTCTGGGTTAGGTCTGGGTTAGGTCTGGGTTAGGTCTGGGTTAGGTCTGGGTTAGGTCTGGGTTAGGTCTGGGTTAGGTCTGGGTTAGGTCTGGGTTAGGTCTGGGTTAGGTCTGGGTTAGGTCTGGGTTAGGTCTGGGTTAGGTCTGGGTTAGGTCTGGGTTAGGTCTGGGTTAGGTCTGGGTTAGGTCTGGGTTAGGTCTGGGTTAGGTCTGGGTTAGGTCTGGGTTAGGTCTGGGTTAGGTCTGGGTTAGGTCTGGGTTAGGTCTGGGTTAGGTCTGGGTTAGGTCTGGGTTAGGTCTGGGTTAGGTCTGGGTTAGGTCTGGGTTAGGTCTGGGTTAGGTCTGGGTTAGGTCTGGGTTAGGTCTGGGTTAGGTCTGGGTTAGGTCTGGGTTAGGTCTGGGTTAGGTCTGGGTTAGGTCTGGGTTAGGTCTGGGTTAGGTCTGGGTTAGGTCTGGGTTAGGTCTGGGTTAGGTCTGGGTTAGGTCTGGGTTAGGTCTGGGTTAGGTCTGGGTTAGGTCTGGGTTAGGTCTGGGTTAGGTCTGGGTTAGGTCTGGGTTAGGTCTGGGTTAGGTCTGGGTTAGGTCTGGGTTAGGTCTGGGTTAGGTCTGGGTTAGGTCTGGGTTAGGTCTGGGTTAGGTCTGGGTTAGGTCTGGGTTAGGTCTGGGTTAGGTCTGGGTTAGGTCTGGGTTAGGTCTGGGTTAGGTCTGGGTTAGGTCTGGGTTAGGTCTGGGTTAGGTCTGGGTTAGGTCTGGGTTAGGTCTGGGTTAGGTCTGGGTTAGGTCTGGGTTAGGTCTGGGTTAGGTCTGGGTTAGGTCTGGGTTAGGTCTGGGTTAGGTCTGGGTTAGGTCTGGGTTAGGTCTGGGTTAGGTCTGGGTTAGGTCTGGGTTAGGTCTGGGTTAGGTCTGGGTTAGGTCTGGGTTAGGTCTGGGTTAGGTCTGGGTTAGGTCTGGGTTAGGTCTGGGTTAGGTCTGGGTTAGGTCTGGGTTAGGTCTGGGTTAGGTCTGGGTTAGGTCTGGGTTAGGTCTGGGTTAGGTCTGGGTTAGGTCTGGGTTAGGTCTGGGTTAGGTCTGGGTTAGGTCTGGGTTAGGTCTGGGTTAGGTCTGGGTTAGGTCTGGGTTAGGTCTGGGTTAGGTCTGGGTTAGGTCTGGGTTAGGTCTGGGTTAGGTCTGGGTTAGGTCTGGGTTAGGTCTGGGTTAGGTCTGGGTTAGGTCTGGGTTAGGTCTGGGTTAGGTCTGGGTTAGGTCTGGGTTAGGTCTGGGTTAGGTCTGGGTTAGGTCTGGGTTAGGTCTGGGTTAGGTCTGGGTTAGGTCTGGGTTAGGTCTGGGTTAGGTCTGGGTTAGGTCTGGGTTAGGTCTGGGTTAGGTCTGGGTTAGGTCTGGGTTAGGTCTGGGTTAGGTCTGGGTTAGGTCTGGGTTAGGTCTGGGTTAGGTCTGGGTTAGGTCTGGGTTAGGTCTGGGTTAGGTCTGGGTTAGGTCTGGGTTAGGTCTGGGTTAGGTCTGGGTTAGGTCTGGGTTAGGTCTGGGTTAGGTCTGGGTTAGGTCTGGGTTAGGTCTGGGTTAGGTCTGGGTTAGGTCTGGGTTAGGTCTGGGTTAGGTCTGGGTTAGGTCTGGGTTAGGTCTGGGTTAGGTCTGGGTTAGGTCTGGGTTAGGTCTGGGTTAGGTCTGGGTTAGGTCTGGGTTAGGTCTGGGTTAGGTCTGGGTTAGGTCTGGGTTAGGTCTGGGTTAGGTCTGGGTTAGGTCTGGGTTAGGTCTGGGTTAGGTCTGGGTTAGGTCTGGGTTAGGTCTGGGTTAGGTCTGGGTTAGGTCTGGGTTAGGTCTGGGTTAGGTCTGGGTTAGGTCTGGGTTAGGTCTGGGTTAGGTCTGGGTTAGGTCTGGGTTAGGTCTGGGTTAGGTCTGGGTTAGGTCTGGGTTAGGTCTGGGTTAGGTCTGGGTTAGGTCTGGGTTAGGTCTGGGTTAGGTCTGGGTTAGGTCTGGGTTAGGTCTGGGTTAGGTCTGGGTTAGGTCTGGGTTAGGTCTGGGTTAGGTCTGGGTTAGGTCTGGGTTAGGTCTGGGTTAGGTCTGGGTTAGGTCTGGGTTAGGTCTGGGTTAGGTCTGGGTTAGGTCTGGGTTAGGTCTGGGTTAGGTCTGGGTTAGGTCTGGGTTAGGTCTGGGTTAGGTCTGGGTTAGGTCTGGGTTAGGTCTGGGTTAGGTCTGGGTTAGGTCTGGGTTAGGTCTGGGTTAGGTCTGGGTTAGGTCTGGGTTAGGTCTGGGTTAGGTCTGGGTTAGGTCTGGGTTAGGTCTGGGTTAGGTCTGGGTTAGGTCTGGGTTAGGTCTGGGTTAGGTCTGGGTTAGGTCTGGGTTAGGTCTGGGTTAGGTCTGGGTTAGGTCTGGGTTAGGTCTGGGTTAGGTCTGGGTTAGGTCTGGGTTAGGTCTGGGTTAGGTCTGGGTTAGGTCTGGGTTAGGTCTGGGTTAGGTCTGGGTTAGGTCTGGGTTAGGTCTGGGTTAGGTCTGGGTTAGGTCTGGGTTAGGTCTGGGTTAGGTCTGGGTTAGGTCTGGGTTAGGTCTGGGTTAGGTCTGGGTTAGGTCTGGGTTAGGTCTGGGTTAGGTCTGGGTTAGGTCTGGGTTAGGTCTGGGTTAGGTCTGGGTTAGGTCTGGGTTAGGTCTGGGTTAGGTCTGGGTTAGGTCTGGGTTAGGTCTGGGTTAGGTCTGGGTTAGGTCTGGGTTAGGTCTGGGTTAGGTCTGGGTTAGGTCTGGGTTAGGTCTGGGTTAGGTCTGGGTTAGGTCTGGGTTAGGTCTGGGTTAGGTCTGGGTTAGGTCTGGGTTAGGTCTGGGTTAGGTCTGGGTTAGGTCTGGGTTAGGTCTGGGTTAGGTCTGGGTTAGGTCTGGGTTAGGTCTGGGTTAGGTCTGGGTTAGGTCTGGGTTAGTTCTGGGTTAGGTCTGGGTTAGGTCTGGGTTAGGTCTGGGTTAGGTCTGGGTTAGGTCTGGGTTAGGTCTGGGTTAGGTCTGGGTTAGGTCTGGGTTAGGTCTGGGTTAGGTCTGGGTTAGGTCTGGGTTAGGTCTGGGTTAGGTCTGGGTTAGGTCTGGGTTAGGTCTGGGTTAGGTCTGGGTTAGGTCTGGGTTAGGTCTGGGTTAGGTCTGGGTTAGGTCTGGGTTAGGTCTGGGTTAGGTCTGGGTTAGGTCTGGGTTAGGTCTGGGTTAGGTCTGGGTTAGGTCTGGGTTAGGTCTGGGTTAGGTCTGGGTTAGGTCTGGGTTAGGTCTGGGTTAGGTCTGGGTTAGGTCTGGGTTAGGTCTGGGTTAGGTCTGGGTTAGGTCTGGGTTAGGTCTGGGTTAGGTCTGGGTTAGGTCTGGGTTAGGTCTGGGTTAGGTCTGGGTTAGGTCTGGGTTAGGTCTGGGATAGGTCTGGGTTAGGTCTGGGTTAGGTCTGGGTTAGGTCTGGGTTAGGTCTGGGTTAGGTCTGGGTTAGGTCTGGGTTAGGTCTGGGTTAGGTCTGGGTTAGGTCTGGGTTAGGTCTGGGTTAGGTCTGGGTTAGGTCTGGGTTAGGTCTGGGTTAGGTCTGGGTTAGGTCTGGGTTAGGTCTGGGTTAGGTCTGGGTTAGGTCTGGGTTAGGTCTGGGTTAGGTCTGGGTTAGGTCTGGGTTAGGTCTGGGTTAGGTCTGGGTTAGGTCTGGGTTAGGTCTGGGTTAGGTCTGGGTTAGGTCTGGGTTAGGTCTGGGTTAGGTCTGGGTTAGGTCTGGGTTAGGTCTGGGTTAGGTCTGGGTTAGGTCTGGGTTAGGTCTGGGTTAGGTCTGGGTTAGGTCTGGGTTAGGTCTGGGTTAGGTCTGGGTTAGGTCTGGGTTAGGTCTGGGTTAGGTCTGGGTTAGGTCTGGGTTAGGTCTGGGTTAGGTCTGGGTTAGGTCTGGGTTAGGTCTGGGTTAGGTCTGGGTTAGGTCTGGGTTAGGTCTGGGTTAGGTCTGGGTTAGGTCTGGGTTAGGTCTGGGTTAGGTCTGGGTTAGGTCTGGGTTAGGTCTGGGTTAGGTCTGGGTTAGGTCTGGGTTAGGTCTGGGTTAGGTCTGGGTTAGGTCTGGGTTAGGTCTGGGTTAGGTCTGGGTTAGGTCTGGGTTAGGTCTGGGTTAGGTCTGGGTTAGGTCTGGGTTAGGTCTGGGTTAGGTCTGGGTTAGGTCTGGGTTAGGTCTGGGTTAGGTCTGGGTTAGGTCTGGGTTAGGTCTGGGTTAGGTCTGGGTTAGGTCTGGGTTAGGTCTGGGTTAGGTCTGGGTTAGGTCTGGGTTAGGTCTGGGTTAGGTCTGGGTTAGGTCTGGGTTAGGTCTGGGTTAGGTCTGGGTTAGGTCTGGGTTAGGTCTGGGTTAGGTCTGGGTTAGGTCTGGGTTAGGTCTGGGTTAGGTCTGGGTTAGGTCTGGGTTAGGTCTGGGTTAGGTCTGGGTTAGGTCTGGGTTAGGTCTGGGTTAGGTCTGGGTTAGGTCTGGGTTAGGTCTGGGTTAGGTCTGGGTTAGGTCTGGGTTAGGTCTGGGTTAGGTCTGGGTTAGGTCTGGGTTAGGTCTGGGTTAGGTCTGGGTTAGGTCTGGGTTAGGTCTGGGTTAGGTCTGGGTTAGGTCTGGGTTAGGTCTGGGTTAGGTCTGGGTTAGGTCTGGGTTAGGTCTGGGTTAGGTCTGGGTTAGGTCTGGGTTAGGTCTGGGTTAGGTCTGGGTTAGGTCTGGGTTAGGTCTGGGTTAGGTCTGGGTTAGGTCTGGGTTAGGTCTGGGTTAGGTCTGGGTTAGGTCTGGGTTAGGTCTGGGTTAGGTCTGGGTTAGGTCTGGGTTAGGTCTGGGTTAGGTCTGGGTTAGGTCTGGGTTAGGTCTGGGTTAGGTCTGGGTTAGGTCTGGGTTAGGTCTGGGTTAGGTCTGGGTTAGGTCTGGGTTAGGTCTGGGTTAGGTCTGGGTTAGGTCTGGGTTAGGTCTGGGTTAGGTCTGGGTTAGGTCTGGGTTAGGTCTGGGTTAGGTCTGGGTTAGGTCTGGGTTAGGTCTGGGTTAGGTCTGGGTTAGGTCTGGGTTAGGTCTGGGTTAGGTCTGGGTTAGGTCTGGGTTAGGTCTGGGTTAGGTCTGGGTTAGGTCTGGGTTAGGTCTGGGTTAGGTCTGGGTTAGGTCTGGGTTAGGTCTGGGTTAGGTCTGGGTTAGGTCTGGGTTAGGTCTGGGTTAGGTCTGGGTTAGGTCTGGGTTAGGTCTGGGTTAGGTCTGGGTTAGGTCTGGGTTAGGTCTGGGTTAGGTCTGGGTTAGGTCTGGGTTAGGTCTGGGTTAGGTCTGGGTTAGGTCTGGGTTAGGTCTGGGTTAGGTCTGGGTTAGGTCTGGGTTAGGTCTGGGTTAGGTCTGGGTTAGGTCTGGGTTAGGTCTGGGTTAGGTCTGGGTTAGGTCTGGGTTAGGTCTGGGTTAGGTCTGGGTTAGGTCTGGGTTAGGTCTGGGTTAGGTCTGGGTTAGGTCTGGGTTAGGTCTGGGTTAGGTCTGGGTTAGGTCTGGGTTAGGTCTGGGTTAGGTCTGGGTTAGGTCTGGGTTAGGTCTGGGTTAGGTCTGGGTTAGGTCTGGGTTAGGTCTGGGTTAGGTCTGGGTTAGGTCTGGGTTAGGTCTGGGTTAGGTCTGGGTTAGGTCTGGGTTAGGTCTGGGTTAGGTCTGGGTTAGGTCTGGGTTAGGTCTGGGTTAGGTCTGGGTTAGGTCTGGGTTAGGTCTGGGTTAGGTCTGGGTTAGGTCTGGGTTAGGTCTGGGTTAGGTCTGGGTTAGGTCTGGGTTAGGTCTGGGTTAGGTCTGGGTTAGGTCTGGGTTAGGTCTGGGTTAGGTCTGGGTTAGGTCAGGGTTAGGTCTGGGTTAGGTCTGGGTTAGGTCTGGGTTAGGTCTGGGTTAGGTCTGGGTTAGGTCTGGGTTAGGTCTGGGTTAGGTCTGGGTTAGGTCTGGGTTAGGTCTGGGTTAGGTCTGGGTTAGGTCTGGGTTAGGTCTGGGTTAGGTCTGGGTTAGGTCTGGGTTAGGTCTGGGTTAGGTCTGGGTTAGGTCTGGGTTAGGTCTGGGTTAGGTCTGGGTTAGGTCTGGGTTAGGTCTGGGTTAGGTCTGGGTTAGGTCTGGGTTAGGTCTGGGTTAGGTCTGGGTTAGGTCTGGGTTAGGTCTGGGTTAGGTCTGGGTTAGGTCTGGGTTAGGTCTGGGTTAGGTCTGGGTTAGGTCTGGGTTAGGTCTGGGTTAGGTCTGGGTTAGGTCTGGGTTAGGTCTGGGTTAGGTCTGGGTTAGGTCTGGGTTAGGTCTGGGTTAGGTCTGGGTTAGGTCTGGGTTAGGTCTGGGTTAGGTCTGGGTTAGGTCTGGGTTAGGTCTGGGTTAGGTCTGGGTTAGGTCTGGGTTAGGTCTGGGTTAGGTCTGGGTTAGGTCTGGGTTAGGTCTGGGTTAGGTCTGGGTTAGGTCTGGGTTAGGTCTGGGTTAGGTCTGGGTTAGGTCTGGGTTAGGTCTGGGTTAGGTCTGGGTTAGGTCTGGGTTAGGTCTGGGTTAGGTCTGGGTTAGGTCTGGGTTAGGTCTGGGTTAGGTCTGGGTTAGGTCTGGGTTAGGTCTGGGTTAGGTCTGGGTTAGGTCTGGGTTAGGTCTGGGTTAGGTCTGGGTTAGGTCTGGGTTGTCTGGGTTAGGTCTGGGTTAGGTCTGGGTTAGGTCTGGGTTAGGTCTGGGTTAGGTCTGGGTTAGGTCTGGGTTAGGTCTGGGTTAGGTCTGGGTTAGGTCTGGGTTAGGTCTGGGTTAGGTCTGGGTTAGGTCTGGGTTAGGTCTGGGTTAGGTCTGGGTTAGGTCTGGGTTAGGTCTGGGTTAGGTTCTGGGTTAGGTCTGGGTTAGGTCTGGGTTAGGTCTGGGTTAGGTCTGGGTTAGGTCTGGGTTAGGTCTGGGTTAGGTCTGGGTTAGGTCTGGGTTAGGTCTGGGTTAGGTCTGGGTTAGGTCTGGGTTAGGTCTGGGTTAGGTCTGGGTTAGGTCTGGGTTAGGTCTGGGTTAGGTCTGGGTTAGGTCTGGGTTAGGTCTGGGTTAGGTCTGGGTTAGGTCTGGTTAGGTCTGGGTTAGGTCTGGGTTAGGTCTGGGTTAGGTCTGGGTTAGGTCTGGGTTAGGTCTGGGTTATGTCTGGGTTAGGTCTGGGTTAGGTCTGGGTTAGGTCTGGGTTAGGTCTGGGTTAGGTCTGGGTTAGGTCTGGGTTAGGTCTGGGTTAGGTCTGGGTTAGGTCTGGGTTAGGTCTGGGTTAGGTCTGGGTTAGGTCTGGGTTAGGTCTGGGTTAGGTCTGGGTTAGGTCTGGGTTAGGTCTGGGTTAGGTCTGGGTTAGGTCTGGGTTAGGTCTGGGTTAGGTCTGGGTTAGGTCTGGGTTAGGTCTGGTTAGGTCTGGGTTCGTAGGTCTGGGTTAGGTCTGGGTTAGGTCTGGGTTAGGTCTGGGTTAGGTCTGGGTTAGGTCTGGGTTAGGTCTGGGTTAGGTCTGGGTTAGGTCTGGGTTAGGTCTGGGTTAGGTCTGGGTTAGGTCTGGGTTAGGTCTGGGTTAGGTCTGGGTTAGGTCTGGGTTAGGTCTGGGTTAGGTCTGGTTAGGTCTGGGTTAGGTCTGGGTTAGGTCTGGGTTAGGTCTGGGTTAGGTCTGGGTTAGGTCTGGGTTAGGTCTGGGTTAGGTCTGGGTTAGGTCTGGGTTAGGTCTGGGTTAGGTCTGGGTTAGGTCGGGTTAGGTCTGGGTTAGGTCTGGGTTAGGTCTGGGTTAGGTCTGGGTTAGGTCTGGGTTAGGTCTGGGTTAGGTCTGGGTTAGGTCTGGGTTAGGTCGGGTTAGGTCTGGGTTAGGTCAGGGTTAGGTCTGGGTTAGGTCTGGGTTAGGTCTGGGTTAGGTCTGGGTTAGGTCTGGGTTAGGTCTGGTTAGGTCTGGGTTAGGTCTGGGTTAGGTCTGGGTTAGGTCTGGGTTAGGTCTGGGTTAGGTCTGGGTTAGGTCTGGGTTAGGTCTGGGTTAGGTCTGGGTTAGGTCTGGGTTAGGTCTGGGTTAGGTCTGGGTTAGGTCTGGGTTAGGTCTGGTTGGGTTAGGTCTGGGTTAGGTCTGGGTTAGGTCTGGGTTAGGTCTGGGTTAGGTCTGGTTAGGTCTGGGTTAGGTCTGGGTTAGGTCTGGGTTAGGTCTGGGTTAGGTCTGGGTTAGGTCTGGGTTAGGTCTGGGTTAGGTCTGGGTTAGGTCTGGGTTAGGTCTGGGTTAGGTCTGGGTTAGGTCTGGGTTAGGTCTGGGTTAGGTCTGGGTTAGGTCTGGGTTAGGTCTGGGTTAGGTCTGGGTTAGGTCTGGGTTAGGTCTGGGTTAGGTCTGGGTTAGGTCTGGGTTAGGTCTGGGTTAGGTCTGGGTTAGGTCTGGGTTAGGTCTGGGTTAGGTCTGGGTTAGGTCTGGGTTAGGTCTGGGTTAGGTCTGGGTTAGGTCTGGGTTAGGTCTGGGTTAGGTCTGGGTTAGGTCTGGGTTAGGTCTGGGTTAGGTCTGGGTTAGGTCTGGGTTAGGTCTGGGTTAGGTCTGGGTTAGGTCTGGGTTAGGTCTGGGTTAGGTCTGGGTTAGGTCTGGGTTAGGTCTGGGTTAGGTCTGGGTTAGGTCTGGGTTAGGTCTGGGTTAGGTCTGGGTTAGGTCTGGGTTAGGTCTGGGTTAGGTCTGGGTTAGGTCTGGGTTAGGTCTGGGTTAGGTCTGGGTAGGTCTGGGTTAGGTCTGGGTTAGGTCTGGGTTAGGTCTGGGTTAGGTCTGGGTTAGGTCTGGGTTAGGTCTGGGTTAGGTCTGGGTTAGGTCTGGGTTAGGTCTGGTTAGGTCTGGGTTAGGTCTGGGTTAGGTCGGGTTAGGTCTGGGTTAGGTCTGGGTTAGGTCTGGGTTAGGTCTGGGTTAGGTCTGGGTTAGGTCTGGGTTAGGTCTGGGTTAGGTCTGGGTTAGGTCTGGGTTAGGTCTGGGTTAGGTCTGGGTTAGGTCTGGGTTAGTTCTGGGTTAGGTCTGGGTTAGGTCTGGGTTAGGTCTGGGTTAGGTCTGGGTTAGGTCTGGGTTAGGTCTGGGTTAGGTCTGGGTTAGGTCTGGGTTAGGTCTGGGTTAGGTCTGGGTTAGGTCTGGGTTTTGGTCTGGGTTAGGTCTGGGTTAGGTCTGGGTTAGGTCTGGGTTAGGTCTGGGTTAGGTCTGGGTTAGGTCTGGGTTAGGTCTGGGTTAGGTCTGGGTTAGGTCTGGGTTAGGTCTGGGTTAGGTCTGGGTTAGGTCTGGGTTAGGTCTGGGTTAGGTCTGGGTTAGGTCTGGGTTAGGTCTGGGTTAGGTCTGGGTTAGGTCTGGGTTAGGTCTGGGTTAGGTCTGGGTTAGGTCTGGGTTAGGTCTGGGTTAGGTCTGGGTTAGAGTCTGGGTTAGGTCTGGGTTAGGTCTGGGTTAGGTCTGGGTTAGGTCTGGGTTAGGTCTGGGTTAGGTCTGGGTTAGGTCTGGGTTAGGTCTGGGTTAGGTCTGGGTTAGGTCTGGGTTAGGTCTGGGTTAGGTCTGGGTTAGGTCTGGGTTAGGTCTGGGTTAGGTCTGGGTTAGGTCTGGGTTAGGTCTGGGTTAGGTCTGGGTTAGGTCTGGGTTAGGTCTGGGTTAGGTCTGGGTTAGGTCTGGGTTAGGTCTGGGTTAGGTCTGGGTTAGGTCTGGGTTAGGTCTGGGTTAGGTCTGGGTTAGGTCTGGGTTAGGTCTGGGTTAGGTCTGGGTTAGGTCTGGGTTAGGTCTGGGTTAGGTCTGGGTTAGGTCTGGGTTAGGTCTGGGTTAGGTCTGGGTTAGGTCTGGGTTAGGTCTGGGTTAGGTCTGGGTTAGGTCTGGGTTAGGTCTGGGTTAGGTCTGGGTTAGGTCTGGGTTAGGTCTGGGTTAGGTCTGGGTTAGGTCTGGGTTAGGTCTGGGTTAGGTCTGGGTTAGGTCTGGGTTAGGTCTGGGTTAGGTCTGGGTTAGGTCTGGGTTAGGTCTGGGTTAGGTCTGGGTTAGGTCTGGGTTAGGTCTGGGTTAGGTCTGGGTTAGGTCTGGGTTAGGTCTGGGTTAGGTCTGGGTTAGGTCTGGGTTAGGTCTGGGTTAGGTCTGGGTTAGGTCTGGGTTAGGTCTGGGTTAGGTCTGGGTTAGGTCTGGGTTAGGTCTGGGTTAGGTCTGGGTTAGGTCTGGGTTAGGTCTGGGTTAGGTCTGGGTTAGGTCTGGGTTAGGTCTGGGTTAGGTCTGGGTTAGGTCTGGGTTAGGTCTGGGTTAGGTCTGGGTTAGGTCTGGGTTAGGTCTGGGTTAGGTCTGGGTTAGGTCTGGGTTAGGTCTGGGTTAGGTCTGGGTTAGGTCTGGGTTAGGTCTGGGTTAGGTCTGGGTTAGGTCTGGGTTAGGTCTGGGTTAGGTCTGGGTTAGGTCTGGGTTAGGTCTGGGTTAGGTCTGGGTTAGGTCTGGGTTAGGTCTGGGTTAGGTCTGGGTTAGGTCTGGGTTAGGTCTGGGTTAGGTCTGGGTTAGGTCTGGGTTAGGTCTGGGTTAGGTCTGGGTTAGGTCTGGGTTAGGTCTGGGTTAGGTCTGGGTTAGGTCTGGGTTAGGTCTGGGTTAGGTCTGGGTTAGGTCTGGGTTAGGTCTGGGTTAGGTCTGGGTTAGGTCTGGGTTAGGTCTGGGTTAGGTCTGGGTTAGGTCTGGGTTAGGTCTGGGTTAGGTCTGGGTTAGGTCTGGGTTAGGTCTGGGTTAGGTCTGGGTTAGGTCTGGGTTAGGTCTGGGTTAGGTCTGGGTTAGGTCTGGGTTAGGTCTGGGTTAGGTCTGGGTTAGGTCTGGGTTAGGTCTGGGTTAGGTCTGGGTTAGGTCTGGGTTAGGTCTGGGTTAGGTCTGGGTTAGGTCTGGGTTAGGTCTGGGTTAGGTCTGGGTTAGGTCTGGGTTAGGTCTGGGTTAGGTCTGGGTTAGGTCTGGGTTAGGTCTGGGTTAGGTCTGGGTTAGGTCTGGGTTAGGTCTGGGTTAGGTCTGGGTTAGGTCTGGGTTAGGTCTGGGTTAGGTCTGGGTTAGGTCTGGGTTAGGTCTGGGTTAGGTCTGGGTTAGGTCTGGGTTAGGTCTGGGTTAGGTCTGGGTTAGGTCTGGGTTAGGTCTGGGTTAGGTCTGGGTTAGGTCTGGGTTAGGTCTGGGTTAGGTCTGGGTTAGGTCTGGGTTAGGTCTGGGTTAGGTCTGGGTTAGGTCTGGGTTAGGTCTGGGTTAGGTCTGGGTTAGGTCTGGGTTAGGTCTGGGTTAGGTCTGGGTTAGGTCTGGGTTAGGTCTGGGTTAGGTCTGGGTTAGGTCTGGGTTAGGTCTGGGTTAGGTCTGGGTTAGGTCTGGGTTAGGTCTGGGTTAGGTCTGGGTTAGGTCTGGGTTAGGTCTGGGTTAGGTCTGGGTTAGGTCTGGGTTAGGTCTGGGTTAGGTCTGGGTTAGGTCTGGGTTAGGTCTGGGTTAGGTCTGGGTTAGGTCTGGGTTAGGTCTGGGTTAGGTCTGGGTTAGGTCTGGGTTAGGTCTGGGTTAGGTCTGGGTTAGGTCTGGGTTAGGTCTGGGTTAGGTCTGGGTTAGGTCTGGGTTAGGTCTGGGTTAGGTCTGGGTTAGGTCTGGGTTAGGTCTGGGTTAGGTCTGGGTTAGGTCTGGGTTAGGTCTGGGTTAGGTCTGGGTTAGGTCTGGGTTAGGTCTGGGTTAGGTCTGGGTTAGGTCTGGGTTAGGTCTGGGTTAGGTCTGGGTTAGGTCTGGGTTAGGTCTGGGTTAGGTCTGGGTTAGGTCTGGGTTAGGTCTGGGTTAGGTCTGGGTTAGGTCTGGGTTAGGTCTGGGTTAGGTCTGGGTTAGGTCTGGGTTAGGTCTGGGTTAGGTCTGGGTTAGGTCTGGGTTAGGTCTGGGTTAGGTCTGGGTTAGGTCTGGGTTAGGTCTGGGTTAGGTCTGGGTTAGGTCTGGGTTAGGTCTGGGTTAGGTCTGGGTTAGGTCTGGGTTAGGTCTGGGTTAGGTCTGGGTTAGGTCTGGGTTAGGTCTGGGTTAGGTCTGGGTTAGGTCTGGGTTAGGTCTGGGTTAGGTCTGGGTTAGGTCTGGGTTAGGTCTGGGTTAGGTCTGGGTTAGGTCTGGGTTAGGTCTGGGTTAGGTCTGGGTTAGGTCTGGGTTAGGTCTGGGTTAGGTCTGGGTTAGGTCTGGGTTAGGTCTGGGTTAGGTCTGGGTTAGGTCTGGGTTAGGTCTGGGTTAGGTCTG
>CAJYYI030000497.1:0-35000 GCA_913789915.3 Sphecodes monilicornis
GTATATTCTAGTATATTCTAGTATATCCAAGTATATTCTAGTATATTCTAGCATTTTCTAGTATATTCTAGTGTATTGCAGTATATTCTACCATATTCTAGTATATTCTGGTATATTCTAGTATATCCGAGTATATTCTAGTATATCCGAGTATATTCCAGTATATTCTAGTATATTCTAGTGTATTCTAGTATATCCAAGTATATTCTAGTATATTCTAGCATATTCTAGCATATTCTAGTATATTCTAGTATATTCTAGTGTATTCTGGTATATTCTAGTATTTTTTAGTATATTCTAGTATATTCTGGTATATTCTAGTATATTCTAGTATATTCTGGTATATTCTAGTATATTCTAGTATATTCTAGCATATTCTAGTATATTCTAGTATATTCTAGTATATTCTAGTGTATTCTAGTATATTCATGTATATTCTAGTATATTCCAGCATATTCTAGTATATTCGAGTATATTCTAGTATATTCTAGTATATTCAAGTATATTCTAGTATATTCTAGCATAGTGTAGTATATTCTATTATATTTCAGTATATTCTACCATATTCTAGTATATTCTGGTATATTCTAGTATATCCGAGTATATTCTAGTATATTCTAGTATATTCGAGTATATTCTAGTATATTCTAGTATATTCTTACATATTCTAGTATATTCTAGTATATTGCAGTATATTCTACCATATTCTAGTATATTCTGGTATATTCTAGTATATCCGAGTATATTCTAGTATATTCTAGTATATTCTAGTATATTCGAGTATATTCTAGTATATTCTAGCATATCCAAGTATGTTCTAGTATATTCTAGCATATTCTAGTATATTCTAGCATATTCTTGTATATTCTAGTATATTCTGGTATATTCTAGTATATTCTAGTATATTCAAGTATATTCTAGTATATGCTAGTATATTCTAGTGTATTCTAGTATATTCTAGTATATTCTAGTCTATTCTAGTATATTCTAGTATATTCTAGTGTATTCTGGTATATTCTAGTATTTTTTAGTATATTCTTGTATATTCTGGTATATTCTAGTATATTCTAGTATATTCTAGCATATTCTAGTATATTCTAGTATATTCTAGTATATTCTAGTGTATTCTAGTATATTCATGTATATTCTAGTATATTCCAGCATATTCTAGTATATTCGAGTATATTCTAGTATATTCGAGTATATTCTAGTATATTCTAGTATATTCAAGTATATTCTAGTATATTCTAGCATAGTCTAGTATATTCTAGTATATTCTATTATATTCTAGTATATTCGAGTATATTCTACTATATTCTAATATATCCAAGTATATTCTTGTATATTCTAGCATATTCTAGTATATTCTAGTATATTCTATTATATTCTAGTATATTCGAGTATATTCTACTATATTCTAATATATCCAAGTATATTCTAGTATATTCTAGTATATTCTAGTATATTCTAGCATATTCTAGTATATTCTAGTATATTCTATTATATTCTAGTATATTCGAGTATATTCTACTATATTCTAATATATCCAAGTATATTCTAGTATATTCTAGTATATTCTAGTATATTCGAGTATATTCTAGTATATTCTAGCATATACAAGTATATTCTAGTATATTCTAGCATTTTCTTGTATATTTTAGTATATTCCAGTATATTCTAGTATATTCTAGTATATTCTAGTGTATTCTAGTATATTCATGTATATTCTAGTATATTCCAGCATATTCTAGTATATTCGAGTATATTCTAGTATATTCTAGTATATTCAAGTATATTCTAGTATATTCTAGTATATTCTAGTATATTCTAGTATATTCCAGTATATTCTACCATATTCTAGTATATTCTGGTATATTCTAGTATATCCGAGTATATTCTAGTATATTCTAGTATATTCGAGTATATTCTAGTATATTCTAGTATATTCTAGTATATTCTAGCATATTCTAGTATATTCTAGTATATTGCAGTATATTCTACCATATTCTAGTATATTCTGGTATATTCTAGTATATCCGAGTATATTCTAGTATATTCTAGTATATTCTAGTATATTCGAGTATATTCTAGTATATTCTAGCATATCCAAGTATGTTCTAGTATATTCTAGCATATTCTAGTATATTCTAGCATATTCTTGTATATTCTAGTATATTCCAGTATATTCTAGTATATTCTAGTATATTCTAGTATATTCTGGTATATTCTAGTATATTCTAGTATATTCAAGTATATTCTAGTATATGCTAGTATATTCTAGTGTATTCTAGTATATTCTAGTATATTCTAGTCTATTCTAGTATATTCTAGTATATTCTAGTGTATTCTGGTGTATTCTAGTATTTTTTAGTATATTCTAGTATATTCTGGTATATTCTAGTATATTCTAGTATATTCTAGCATATTCTAGTATATTCTAGTATATTCTAGTATATTCTAGTGTATTCTAGTATATTCATGTATATTCTAGTATATTCCAGCATATTCTAGTATATTCGAGTATATTCTAGTATATTCGAGTATATTCTAGTATATTCTAGTATATTCAAGTATATTCTAGTATATTCTAGCATAGTCTAGTATATTCTAGTATATTCTATTATATTCTAGTATATTCGAGTATATTCTACTATATTCTAATATATCCAAGTATATTCTAGTATATTCTAGCATATTCTAGTATATTCTAGTATATTCTATTATATTCTAGTATATTCGAGTATATTCTACTATATTCTAATATATCCAAGTATATTCTAGTATATTCTAGTATATTCTAGTATATTCGAGTATATTCTAGTATATTCTAGCATATACAAGTATATTCTAGTATATTCTAGCATTTTCTTGTATATTTTAGTATATTCCAGTATATTCTAGTATATTCTAGTATATTCTGGTATATTCTAGTATATTCTAGTATATTCAAGTATATTCTAGTATATGCTAGTATATTCTAGTGTATTCTAGTATATTCTAGTATATTCTAGCATATTCTAGCATATTCTAGTATATTCTAGTATATTCTAGTGTATTCTGGTATATTCTAGTATTTTTTAGTATATTCTAGTATATTCTGGTATATTCTAGTATATTCTAGTATATTCTGGTATATTCTAGTATATTCTAGTATATTCTAGCATATTCTAGTATATTCTAGTATATTCTAGTATATTCTAGTGTATTCTAGTATATTCATGTATATTCTAGTATATTCCAGCATATTCTAGTATATTCGAGTATATTCTAGTATATTCTAGTATATTCAAGTATATTCTAGTATATTCTAGCATAGTCTAGTATATTCTAGTATATTCCAGTATATTCTACCATATTCTAGTATATTCTGGTATATTCTAGTATATCCGAGTATATTCTAGTATATTCTAGTATATTCGAGTATATTCTAGTATATTCTAGTATATTCTAGTATATTCTAGCATATTCTAGTATATTCTAGTATATTGCAGTATATTCTACCATATTCTAGTATATTCTGGTATATTCTAGTATATCCGAGTATATTCTAGTATATTCTAGTATATTCTAGTATATTCGAGTATATTCTAGTATATTCTAGCATATCCAAGTATGTTCTAGTATATTCTAGCATATTCTAGTATATTCTAGCATATTCTTGTATATTCTAGTATATTCTGGTATATTCTAGTATATTCTAGTATATTCAAGTATATTCTAGTATATGCTAGTATATTCTAGTGTATTCTAGTATATTCTAGTATATTCTAGTCTATTCTAGTATATTCTAGTATATTCTAGTGTATTCTGGTATATTCTAGTATTTTTTAGTATATTCTAGTATATTCTGGTATATTCTAGTATATTCTAGTATATTCTAGCATATTCTAGTATATTCTAGTATATTCTAGTATATTCTAGTGTATTCTAGTATATTCATGTATATTCTAGTATATTCCAGCATATTCTAGTATATTCGAGTATATTCTAGTATATTCGAGTATATTCTAGTATATTCTAGTATATTCAAGTATATTCTAGTATATTCTAGCATAGTCTAGTATATTCTAGTATATTCTATTATATTCTAGTATATTCGAGTATATTCTACTATATTCTAATATATCCAAGTATATTCTAGTATATTCTAGCATATTCTAGTATATTCTAGTATATTCTATTATATTCTAGTATATTCGAGTATATTCTACTATATTCTAATATATCCAAGTATATTCTAGTATATTCTAGTATATTCTAGTATATTCGAGTTTATTCTAGTATATTCTAGCATATACAAGTATATTCTAGTATATTCTAGCATTTTCTTGTATATTTTAGTATATTCCAGTATATTCTAGTATATTCTAGTATATTCTAGTGTATTCTAGTATATTCATGTATATTCTAGTATATTCCAGCATATTCTAGTATATTCGAGTATATTCTAGTATATTCTAGTATATTCAAGTATATTCTAGTATATTCTAGCATAGTCTAGTATATTCTAGTATATTCCAGTATATTCTACCATATTCTAGTATATTCTGGTATATTCTAGTATATCCGAGTATATTCTAGTATATTCTAGTATATTCGAGTATATTCTAGTATATTCTAGTATATTCTAGTATATTCTAGCATATTCTAGTATATTCTAGTATATTGCAGTATATTCTACCATATTCTAGTATATTCTGGTATATTCTAGTATATCCGAGTATATTCTAGTATATTCTAGTATATTCTAGTATATTCGAGTATATTCTAGTATATTCTAGCATATCCAAGTATGTTCTAGTATATTCTAGCATATTCTAGTATATTCTAGCATATTCTTGTATATTCTAGTATATTCTAGTATATTCTAGCATATTCTTGTATATTCTAGTATATTCCAGTATATTCTAGTATATTCTAGTATATTCTAGTATATTCTGGTATATTCTAGTATATTCTAGTATATTCAAGTATATTCTAGTATATGCTAGTATATTCTAGTGTATTCTAGTATATTCTAGTGTATTCTAGTCTATTCTAGTATATTCTAGTATATTCTAGTGTATTCTGGTTTATTCTAGTATTTTTTAGTATATTCTAGTATATTCTGGTATATTCTAGTATATTCTAGTATATTCTAGCATATTCTAGTATATTCTAGTATATTCTAGTATATTCTAGTGTATTCTAGTATATTCATGTATATTCTAGTATATTCCAGCATATTCTAGTATATTCGAGTATATTCTAGTATATTCGAGTATATTCTAGTATATTCTAGTATATTCAAGTATATTCTAGTATATTCTAGCATAGTCTAGTATATTCTAGTATATTCTATTATATTCTAGTATATTCGAGTATATTCTACTATATTCTAATATATCCAAGTATATTCTAGTATATTCTAGCATATTCTAGTATATTCTAGTATATTCTATTATATTCTAGTATATTCGAGTATATTCTACTATATTCTAATATATCCAAGTATATTCTAGTATATTCTAGTATATTCTAGTATATTCGAGTATATTCTAGTATATTCTAGCATATACAAGTATATTCTAGTATATTCTAGCATTTTCTTGTATATTTTAGTATATTCCAGTATATTCTAGTATATTCTAGTATATTCTGGTATATTCTAGTATATTCTAGTATATTCAAGTATATTCTAGTATATGCTAGTATATTCTAGTGTATTCTAGTATATTCTAGTATATTCTAGTTTATTCTAGTATATTCTAGTATATTCTAGTATATTCTAGTATATTCTAGTATATTCTAGCATATTCTAGTATATTCTAGTATATTCAAGTATATTCTAGAATATTCTAGCATATTCTAGTATATTCTAGTATATTCAAGTATATTCTAGTATATTCTAGCATATTGCAGTATATTCTACCATATTCTAGTATATTCTGGTATATTCTAGTATATCCGAGTATATTCCAGTATATCCGCGTATATTCTAGTATATTCTAGTATATTCTAGTGTATTCTAGTATATCCAAGTATATTCTAGTATATTCTAGCATATTCTAGCATATTCTAGTATATTCTAGTATATTCTAGTGTATTCTGGTATATTCTAGTATTTTTTAGTATATTCTAGTATATTCTGGTATATTCTAGTATATTCTAGTATATTCTAGCATATTCTAGTATATTCTAGTATATTCTAGTATATTCTAGTGTATTCTAGTATATTCATGTATATTCTAGTATATTCCAGCATATTCTAGTATATTCGAGTATATTCAAGTATATTCTAGTATATTCTAGCATATTCTAGCATATTCGAGTATATTCTAGTATATTCTAGTACATCCAAGTATATTCTAGTATATTCTAGCATATTCTAGTATATTCTAGTATATTGCAGTATATTCTACCATATTCTAGTATATTCTGGTATATTCTAGTATATCCGAGTATATTCTAGTATATTCTAGTATATTCTAGTGTATTCTAGTATATTCTAGCATATTCTAGTATATTCTAGTATATTCTAGTATATTCTAGTGTATTCTGGTATATTCTAGTATATTTTAGTATATTCTAGTATATTCTGGTATATTCTAGTATATTCTAGTATATTCTAGCATATTCTAGTATATTCTAGTATATTCTTGTATATCCGAGTATATTCCAGTATATCCGCGTATATTCTAGTATATTCTAGTATATTCTAGTGTATTCTAGTATATCCAAGTATATTCTAGTATATTCTAGTATATTCTAGCATATTCTAGTATATTCAAGTATATTCTAGTATATTCTAGTATATTCTAGTATATTCGAGTATATTCTAGTATATTCTAGTATATCCAAGTATATTCTAGTATATTCTAGCATATTCTAGTATATTCTAGTATATTCCAGTATATTCTACCATATTCTAGTATATTCTGGTATATTCTAGTATATTCGAGTATATTCTAGTATATTCTAGTATATTCTAGTATATTCTAGCATATTCTAGTATATTCTAGTATATTGCAGTATATTCTACCATATTCTAGTATATTCTGGTATATTCTAGTATATCCGAGTATATTCTAGTATATTCTAGTATATTCTAGTATATTCGAGTATATTCTAGTATATTCTAGCATATTCTAGTATATTCTAGTATATTCAAGTATATTCTAGTATATTCTAGCATATTCTAGCATTTTTGAGTATATTCTAGTATATTCTAGTATATCCAAGTATATTCTAGTATATTCTAGCATTTTCTTTTATATTCTAGTATATTGCAGTATATTCTACCATATTCTAGTATATTCTGGTATATTCTAGTATATCCGAGTATATTCTAGTATATCCGAGTATATTCTAGTATATTCTAGTATATTCTAGTGTATTCTAGTATATCCAAGTATATTCTAGTATATTCTAGCATATTCTAGCATATTCTAGTATATTCTAGTATATTCTAGTGTATTCTGGTATATTCTAATATTTTTTAGTATATTCTAATATTTTTTAGTATATTCTAGTATATTCTGGTATATTCTAGTATCTTCTAGTATATTCTAGCATATTCTAGTATATTCTAGTATATTCTAGTATATTCTAGTGTAGTCTAGTATATTCATGTATATTCTAGTATATTCCAGCATATTCTAGTATATTCGAGTATATTCTAGTATATTCTAGTATATTCTAGTATATTCTAGTATATTCAAGTATATTCTAGTATATTCTAGTATATTCTAGTATATTCGAGTATATTCTAGTATATTCTAGTATATCCAAGTATATTCTAGTATATTCTAGCATATTCCAGTATATTCTACCATATTCTAGTATATTCTGGTATATTCTAGTATATCCGAGTATATTCTAGTATATTCTAGTATATTCTAGTATATTCGAGTATATTCTAGTATATTCTAGTATATTCTAGTATATTCTAGCATATTCTAGTATATTCTAGTATATTGCAGTATATTCTACCATATTCTAGTATATTCTGGTATATTCTAGTATATCCGAGTATATTCTAGTATATTCTAGTATATTCTAGTATATTCGAGTATATTCTAGTATACTCTAGCATATCCAAGTATATTCTAGTATATTCTAGCATATTCTTGTATATTCTAGTATATTCCAGTATATTCTAGTATATTCTAGTATATTCTAGTATATTCTGGTATATTCTAGTATATTCTAGTATATTCTGGTATATTCTCGTATATTCTAGTATATTGAAGCATATTCTAGTATATTCTAGTATATTCTAGTATATTCTAGTGTATTCTAGTATATTCATGTATATTCTAGTATATTCCAGCATATTCTAGTATATTCGAGTATATTCTAGTATATTCTAGTATATTCTAGTATATTCTAGTATATTCAAGTATATTCTAGTATATTCTAGTATATTCTAGTATATTCTAGTATATTCTAGTACATCCAAGTATATTCTAGTATATTCTAGCATTTTCTAGTATATTCTGGTATATTCCAGTATATTCTACCATATTCTAGTATATTCTGGTATATTCTAGTATATCCGAGTATATTCTAGTATATTCTAGTATATTCGAGTATATTCTAGTATATTCTAGTATATCCAAGTATATTCTAGTATATTCTAGCATATTCTAGTATATTCTAGTATATTCTAGTATATTCTAGCATATTCTAGTATATTCTAGTATATTCTAGTATATTCTAGTATATTCAAGTATATTCTAGTATATTCTAGCATATTCTAGTATATTCTAGTATATTCTATTATATTCTAGTATATTCGAGTATATTCTACTATATTCTAATATATCCAAGTATATTCTAGTATATTCTAGTATATTCTAGTATATTCGAGTATATTCTAGTATATTCTAGCATATACAAGTATATTCTAGTATATTCTAGCATATTCTTGTATATTCTAGTATATTCCAGTATATTCTAGTATATTCTAGTATATTCTGGTATATTCTAGTATATTCTAGTATATTCAAGTATATTCTAGTATAGGCTAGTATATTCTAGTGTATTCTAGTATATTCTAGTATATTCTAGTCTATTCTAGTATATTCTAGTATATTCTAGTATATTCTAGTATATTCTAGTATATTCTAGTATATTCTAGTATATTCAAGTATATTCTAGTATATTCTAGCATATTCTAGTATATTCTAGTATATTCAAGTATATTCTAGTATATTCTAGCATATTCTAGCATTTTTGAGTATATTCTAGTATATTCTAGTATATCCAAGTATATTCTAGTATATTCTAGCATTTTCTAGTATATTCTAGTGTATTGCAGTATATTCTACCATATTCTAGTATATTCTGGTATATTCTAGTATATCCGAGTATATTCTAGTATATCCGAGTATATTCCAGTATATTCTAGTATATTCTAGTGTATTCTAGTATATCCAAGTATATTCTGGTATATTCTAGCATATTCTAGCATATTCTAGTATATTCTAGTATATTCTAGTGTATTCTGGTATATTCTAGTATTTTTTAGTATATTCTAGTATATTCTAGTGTATTCTGGTATATTCTAGTATTTTTTAGTATATTCTAGTATATTCTGGTATATTCTAGTATATTCTGGTATATTCTAGTATATTCTAGTATATTCTAGCATATTCTAGTATATTCTAGTATATTCTAGTATATTCTAGTGTATTCTAGTATATTCATGTATATTCTAGTATATTCCAGCATATTCTAGTATATTCGAGTATATTCTAGTATATTCTAGTATATTCAAGTATATTCTAGTATATTCTAGCATAGTCTAGTATATTCTAGTATATTCCAGTATATTCTACCATATTCTAGTATATTCTGGTATATTCTAGTATATCCGAGTATATTCTAGTATATTCTAGTATATTCGAGTATATTCTAGTATATTCTAGTATATTCTAGTATATTCTAGCATATTCTAGTATATTCTAGTATATTGCAGTATATTCTACCATATTCTAGTATATTCTGGTATATTCTAGTATATCCGAGTATATTCTAGTATATTCTAGTATATTCTAGTATATTCGAGTATATTCTAGTATATTCTAGCATATCCAAGTATATTCTAGTATATTCTGGCATATTCTAGTATATTCTAGCATATTCTTGTATATTCTAGTATATTCCAGTATATTCTAGTATATTCTAGTATATTCTAGTATATTCTGGTATATTCTAGTATATTCTAGTATATTCAAGTATATTCTAGTATATGCTAGTATATTCTAGTGTATTCTAGTATATTCTAGTATATTCTAGTCTATTCTAGTATATTCTAGTATATTCTAGTATATTCTAGTATATTCTAGTATATTCTAGTATATTCAAGTATATTCTAGTATATTCTAGCGTATTCTAGTATATTCTAGTATATTCAAGTATATTCTAGTATATTCTAGCATATTCTAGCATTTTCGAGTATATTCTAGTATATTCTAGTATATCCAAGTATATTCTAGTATATTCTAGCATTTTCTAGTATATTCTAGTATATTGCAGTATATTCTACCATATTCTAGTATATTCTGGTATATTCTAGTATATCCGAGTATATTCTTCTATATCCGAGTATATTCTAGTATATTCTAGTATATTCTAGTGTATTCTAGTATATTCTAGCATATTCTAGTATATTCTAGTATATTCTAGTGTATTCTGGTATATTCTAGTATTTTTTAGTGTATTCTCGTATATTCTGGTATATTCTAGTATATTCTAGTATATTCTAGCATATTCTAGTATATTCTAGTATATTCTAGTATATTCTAGTGTATTCTAGTATATTCATGTATATTCTAGTATATTCCAGCATATTCTAGTATATTCGAGTATATTCAAGTATATTCTAGTATATTCAAGTATATTCTAGTATATTCTAGTATATTCTAGTGTATTCTAGTATATTCATGTATATTCTAGTATATTCCAGCATATTCTAGTATATTCGAGTATATTCAAGTATATTCTAGTATATTCAAGTATATTCTAGTATATTCTAGCATATTCTAGTATATTCTAGTACATCCAAGTATATTCTAGTATATTCTAGCATATTCTAGTATATTCTAGTATATTGCAGTATATTCTACCATATTCTAGTATATTCTGGTATATTCTAGTATATCCGAGTATATTCTAGTATATTCTAGTATATTCTACCGCCTCAGTCAAACTCCCCGCCTGGCAGTGTCCTCGAATCGGAACACGCGGGAGTATTGTCGGCGATCAGCCGTGAAGCCTCACACCACTCTTACACGCTTGGCTCCAGAACACCGTGACAGCCGGGTCGCGAAGACCTCGGTGCACGCGCTCCGCCCAACCGAGTATGTAAAGAAACGATGAAAGTAGTGGTATTTCACCGGCGATACGTGTTACCGCATCTCCCACTTATGCTACACCTCTCATGTCTCCTTACAATGCCAGACTAGAGTCAAGCTCAACAGGGTCTTCTTTCCCCGCTAATTTTTCCAACCCCGTTCCCTTGGCAGGGGTTTCGCTAGAAAGTAGATAGGGACAATTAGTATTGCCCACCCCCCTTTTTCAAGGGAGGATGCTGTACCTCGAGGTTTCCCCCATATCAGCGAAGGCCACTTTCAAACTAAACAGCCACGAAGGGGTAAGTTCGTAGATGTTATGAACTTCGAACTGGAAAAACCCCTTCCTCACCGTTGAAGGATCATCAGAAGGGTAGACCGTCCCATACGGAAAGTAACTCATTCACGATAGATGGAGAGAGAGGTACACAGGTAGCCTGGAAAACCGTGGTTGAATGTTGCTCGTTCACGAACGATATATCCGACTATATATAGTAGGAGATGTAGAAGAGACGGGAGAAAAAGTGGACCGGCTGTGAAGCTCGTTTCTAAAGCTGTACAACGAGAGTCTTGACACCCTACTCCTGTGGCCATAGCGCACAAGAGCTTGGGACGAATGACCGTGTACGGCCAGAGGCGGCTGCGAAGTCCCGCGAAATCTGTCTCTTTTTCTACGTATATCTCTCTATCTATATCGGAGTTCGCGTATATCCAAGAGCACTAAACGTCGCCACAATGTGTTCGTTGTGACACGAAATTCGAGAGGACCGGCGCGAAGCTCGCTTTTAAAGCCGTGCGTCGCGAGTTCGACACCCGTCTCTGCCCGCGTACTGCGGCACGAGTATTGGAACGTACGACCGCGCACGGCCAGAGCCGGCTGTGAAGTCCGTTTGTATCGATCGTGTTCAACAACGTGCAGAGAGAGTGCAAAGGGAGAGAGAGAAAAGAGAATTTGTTTCGAGAGGACCGGCTGCGAAGCTCGCTTTTAAAGCTGTACAACGAGAGTTTTGACACCCTACTCCTGTGGCCATAGCGCACAAGAGCTTGGGACGAATGACCGTGTACGGCCAGAGCCGGCTGAGAAGTCCCGCGAAATCTGTCTCTCTTTCTACATATATCTCTCTATCTATATCGGAGTTCGCGTATAACCAAGAGCACTAAACGTCGCCGCAATGCGTTCGTTGTGACACGAAATTCGAGAGGACCGGCTGCGAAGCTCGCTTTTAAAGCCGTGCATCGCGAGTCCGGCACCCATCTCTGCCAGCGTACTGCGGCACGAGTATTGGGACGTACGACCGCGCACGGCCAGAGCCGGCTGTGAAGTCCGTTTGTATCGATCGCGTTCAACAACGTGCAGAGAGAGTGCAAAGGGAGAGAGAAAAGAGAATTTGTTTCGAGAGGACCGGCTGCGAAGCTCGCTTTTAAAGCTGTGCGTCGCGAGTCCGACACCCGTCTCTGCCGCGTACTGCGGCACGAGTATTGGGTCGAACGACCGCGCACGGCCAGAGCCGGAGCCGGCCGTGAGTCCCCTCTCCCCTCATCTAACACAGACCTAACTTATCGAAATCGTTCTCGACAAAAGACAGAGTGTGTGTATGGAGAGGAGGAATCATCTGGATCCATGTATCGGGTTGTCTCTACGAAAAGACCCCGTCGTTTTCAGATTTCCCCTCTGTGTTTTCCATTTTAAGGCTTTTCAATGTACTATTCGCCCGGCCGTCAGATACGCGAGACGAGCGTTGTGCTCTCTCGGCCGTACTCTGACGGTTTCCGTCTTAACGGGACGTTCGTGTCGTTTTTTTTTTTTTTTTTTTTAAACGACGCCTGAATCTCCTTCGCGCGCTGGTTGGAGTGTTCAGGTATCGGCGTTCTTACGAACCGCACAACAAGAGACATACACATATATACAATTGATGATCAATCAAATTATATACGATTACCCTGAACGGTGGATCACTTGGCTCGTGGGTCGATGATTAACGCAGCTAATTGCGCGTCAACGTGTGAACTGCAGGACACATGAACATCGACATTTCGAACGCACATTGCGGTCCACGGATACAATTCCTGGACCACGCCTGGCTGAGGGTTGTTAACGTAACCAAATACTGCTTGCGTTGCTCTTCTAAGTCCCCGCCGTCGATTAACTCTCCAAGAGTCACAATGGTATATTATAAGAAATTTTGTGGAGGGCGCAAAGAGCGTTTCTGAGTCGAGTTGCGAAGATGCTATATACGTACGAGCGATGGATGGGCGTATCGTCGGCGTTTGACGCGGTTCTGTGTGAAAATTGCCAATTTCGCATTGCGTTGTACTGTTTCCGGAGACGAAGACGATGGGTATCTGACGTGTATCACACGGACTTGCGTGAGTGTTTGCGGCGTCGCGAGTCGTGTTTATTCATGTATAAACACGACCGCCCGCGAACACCGCTCCGTGCGCGGCAGATCGAAAGCTCTCTCTACGCGTGGAACGGCTCGCATTCGCGGAAGAAGCGTTTCGCACTCTCGAACGTTATACACGCTCCCGACGTCGCCTGAAATGATGCGTATTCATATCCGAAAGGTTATACAATACATAAAAGAGTCGACACACAGAGAGACGACTACAGAGAGAATGGACACGAATACAAAATGAAAGAGAGGGATATTAATATGTGTTTGCACGCGCAACGTAAGCCCCAGGGAGATATTGAACACGCCTGCGCGTGGAGATGTGCCTCTAAGTAAAAACACGCGTCGACGGAGGGTCGTCGTTGCTAGCGACTTCCGACAAACACAAAATTGATCTTGAAAGAGACGAGAGAGAAGAGTTCTTCGCGAGAGAGAGATGAGGTTTCTCGTTCTACGAACGCTTTGACGATCGATGGACAAACTTAGAGAGACAACAGCCAATGTTGTTGGCATTGTGCGGGATGCGCACGCGTACTTGTATCGGGTGGAGATAAATAACATCTCCCCGTCGTCGCGTGTCCTCGCTGATCCACGACAAGTTGTTTCTCTCGCCATCGCCACGTTCGTTTGAATTGAATGACGACCAAGATATTCCAAGACCTCTCGCGTGTCTCTCTCTCTCTCTTTTTCATTTTCGTGTTTGATCGGATAATATCGCGACGCAGCGTTTCTGTACCCCCGTGTGTCTGTGTGTAAAATAATAGAGAGAACACCCACCGGGTTACTATATACACAACTCCTCTATGGAGTGGCTTTCGAACTTCGTTGTTGTCATTTACAAATATCTCTCCGAAACATGCTCGGCCTAAGGTAACAGAAAAGACACGTTTTTGTCGGTCGCCCCATACACGAGCGTGTGTGTATAACGTTGTGTCGTTATCTAATGTCTTGTATTCTTCATTGTCGTACGCGAGACCGCACGATCCGAGAGAGGATCGTCCAGCGAGAGTTTCCGTTCGACGACGAAATGAAGAAATTGAATTTTATAGACAGAGAGAGAGACGGCACACGCCACACGCGCGAAGTTTGGCGAGGCGCATAAGGCAAAATCTCGATATTATTATCGAATTGGTGTTCTTTTCGAAGCTTCGTCGAGAGAAGTTTTGTTTTCATTTTTTTTGTGCTCCTCTGTACGCTCTGGAGCGACGAACTCTTTTTTTGTTTTAACGCTTTCGGGGTGTAATACAAGAAAAAAAGAATTTTTTTTTTCACGTTTGACGACCTCAGAGTAGGCGAGATTACCCGCTGAATTTAAGCACATTACTAAGCGGAGGAAAAGAAACTAACAAGGATTTCCTTAGTAGCTGCGAGCGAACAGGAATTAGCCCAGCATTGAATCCCGCGGTTCCGCCGTTGGGAAATGTAGTGTGCAGGAGGGTCAGTTTATCCCGTGACGTCGAACCGCGTCCAAGTCCATCTTGAATGGGGCCATTTACCCGTAGAGGGTGCCAGGCCCGTAGCGACCGGTACGCGTTTCGGGAGGACCTCTCCTTAGAGTCGGGTTGCTTGAGAGTGCAGCCCTAAGTGGGTGGTAAACTCCATCGAAGGCTAAATATGACCACGAGACCGATAGCGAACAAGTACCGTGAGGGAAAGTTGAAAAGAACTTTGAAGAGAGAGTTCAAGAGTACGTGAAACCGTTCAGGGGTAAACCTGAGAAACCCAAAAGATCGAATGGGGAGATTCATCGTCGACGAGGCTGGCTTCCGTTGGTGCACAGATAGCCCGCAATGGTGCCTTCGTGGTATCGGGCCGCAACCAATCCATTCTCGAATGTTTGTGCGTCAGGCCCGCCGCAAGCTCGGTTTTCTACCCGGAGGCACGGACCTGGTGCCGGCTCCGGGCCTAACCAGCTGTTAGCAGGCGCTGTCCTCGGACTGGTCAAGCTTTGAATTACCGGTCAGCGACGCTACTGCTTTGGGTACTCTCAGGACCCGTCTTGAAACACGGACCAAGGAGTCTAACATGTGCGCGAGTCATTGGGACATTGAAACCTAAAGGCGCAATGAAAGTGAAGGTCGTACCTTGCGTCGACCAAGGGAGGATGGGCCGCGTCACGATGCAGCCTCGCACTCCCGGGGCGTCTCGTTCTCATTGCGAGAAGAGGCGCACCCAGAGCGTACACGTTGGGACCCGAAAGATGGTGAACTATGCCTGGTCAGGACGAAGTCAGGGGAAACCCTGATGGAGGTCCGGAGCGATTCTGACGTGCAAATCGATCGTCGGAACTGGGTATAGGGGCGAAAGACTAATCGAACCATCTAGTAGCTGGTTCCCTCCGAAGTTTCCCTCAGGATAGCTGGCACTTGCTCGTACCTCTTTCTGAACGCGTGCGAGTCTCATCTGGTAAAGCGAATGATTAGAGGCCTTGGGGCCGAAACGACCTCAACCTACTCTCAAACTTTAAATGGGTGAGATGTCTGGCTTGCTTGGATCAATGAAGCCACGAGATTTTGGATAAGAGTGAAAAGTGGGCCAATTTTAGTAAGCAGAACTGGCCCTGTGGGATGAACCAAACGCAGAGTTAAGGCGCCTAAGTCGACGCTTATGGGATACCATGAAAGGCGTTGGTTGCTTAAGACAGCATGACGGTGGCCATGGAAGTCGGAATCCGCTAAGGAGTGTGTAACAACTCACCTGCCGAAGCAACTAGCCCTGAAAATGTATGGCGCTGAAGCGTCGCTCCTATACTCGGCCGTCAGCGGCAAGTGGGGCTGGGCGCGTCGATGTCTCGCGTGTGCGCAGAAGGGTCTGGGCGTGAGCCTGCCTGGAGCCGCCGTCGGTGCAGATCTTGGTGGTAGTAGCAAATACTCCAGCGAGGCCCTGGAGGACTGACGTGGAGAAGGGTTTCGTGTGAACAGCCGTTGTGGTGTCTCTAAAATAGAGAATAACACACACCCATCGGGCGAAAGGGAATCCGGTTTCTATTCCGGAACCCGGCAGCGGAACCGCATACCATTCGGGCCCTCGTAAGAGTGTTCGTCGGGGTAACCCAAAATGACCTGGAGACGCCGTCGGGAGATCCGGGGAGAGTTTTCTTTTTTGTATAAGCGTGCGAGTTCCCTGGAAACCTCTAGCAGGGAGATAGGGTTTGGAACGCGAAGAGCACCGCAGTTGCGGCGGTGTCCGGATCTTCCCCTCGGACCTTGAAAATCCAGGAGAGGGCCACGTGGAGGTGTCGTGCCGGTTCGTACCCATATCCGCAGCAGGTCTCCAAGGTAAAGAGCCTCTAGTCGATAGATTAATGTAGGTAAGGGAAGTCGGCAAATTGGATCCGTAACTTCGGAATAAGGATTGGCTCTGAGGAGCGGGGCGTGTCGGGCTTGGTCAGGAAGCGGGTCTGGCTGACGTGCCGGGCCTGGGCGAGGTGCAACACGACTTTTTGTCGTGGGAATCCGAGCTCGGTCCCGTGCCTTGGCCTCCCGCGGATCTTCCTTGCTGCGGGGCTTCCGCCTAGAACGGTCGTCCTCTTCGGCCGCCATTCAACGCTCAGCTCAGAACTGGCACGGACTAGGGGAATCCGACTGTCTATTTAAAACAAAGCATTGCGATGGCCCCCACGGGTGTTGACGCAATGTGATTTCTGCCCAGTGCTCTGAATGTCCACGTGAAGAAATTAAAAAAAGCGCGGGTAAACGGCGAGAGTAACTATGACTCTCTTAAGTCTTTTGCGGTTCAAAGTTGCTCGGTCCGCTGGGCAACATGTGCCAACCCAACCTCCTTGTGGTGTACCGCGGACAACGTCTCGCCGTGTCACAGCGACTCGGCTTGACGGCTAACGGGGCTCTGGCTCGAGGGGTTGTCCCCTCTGTGGTCCGTCGGGTTGCCTCCCCGTCAGGCCCAACTAACGTAGGCCCAAAAACTAAGAGAAATGAAATTCTCCGGCGGGGGCCTCAGCCCGCCGGTCCTACGTCCCCCAATTCGTCGTCTGAGCCAACACCTGCTCTGGATCGGCCTGAAGTTGTGACTCCTGAAGTGATGCTGTCATTCCCATGGCCAAACTGCGATCGAGCGTTCCCTACAAAGATCGGTCTCGGGGTGCACCGTACATCTGCTCACCTGGCAGTCGTGAACGAGGAGATAGACCTGGTTCGGGTCAAGTGTATATGGGGAGATGAGGAGCTCCGGCTCATGGCGAGAGAGGAGGCATTAGCTGCGCAACAAGGGATTCGGTTCATCAACCAACACCTGGTCACCGTCGTTCCTGACCGCACCCTCGATGCCATCAAGGGAGTGCGAAGAGATCAGGCGTACCGGGCCCTCGTTTCCGCAGCTATGCAGGACATCCGGCCGCCTCGCCGAATACAACCGGCGACTCGGCAGCGGCTGTCTCACCTTCTCCTCCCCGGGCTCCTCAACTATCCTCGACGCCCGAGACCCGAGCCGAGCCAGCGAGCCGTGACATACTCTCCCCGGGCGATGTCTCCCTCCTCGGCCTGCTATGCAGCGATATTCCGACTGCGATTCGGGGCTTGTTCCCCGTAGTAGGGAATGTCGCCGGTTGGCAATCCACCTGCCTAATGCAGCTGGCCCGAGACTGCCTCGAGGGTGAGGACGTTGCGGTTCACCTGTCATCGTGGCTCGGTTCCGTCTTCCCTCCTTCCCCACCGCCCCCTCGACCGCATTCTGCGCGTACTCGCCATGCCGCGGTGTCCGGGAGAAAAGCTCAACGTCGCCATGAATATGCGGGTGTCCAACGGCAGTTTCGGTCGAACATGAGTCGGGCCGCTCACGAGATACTGGATGGCCAAGGTGACACGGGCGCAGCGGTCCCTGATGTGTCGGTTACGTCCGACCATTGGGGGCCGTACGTAGGCCGCCCGTCCTGCGCAGTCCAACAGTTGCATGCCCCACGGCGTAAGCCTGAGCTGGCACACTTGTGGTATCCAGTGTCCTGCGAGGAGGTGGTAGCAGCCAAGCTGCCTCCTAAATCGGCCCCCGGACCCGACGGCATAAGCGTACCTCTGTGGAGAGCCGTCCCTCCATCGGTTAAGGCTCTCTTTTTTAACATCGTGCTGCATATAGGTGGGTTTCCGGTGTCGATGTTGACGAATCGGACCGTATTTATCGCGAAGAAAGGTGACTCTCATCTCCCGAGCGATTTTCGGCCGATCTCGATCACGTCGGTAGCCGTCCGTCAGATCCACAAGATCCTCGCCTTAAGGCTACGCGCATCCAGGCTAATAGATCTTAGGCAACGCTGCTTCGATGACGGGTGCAGTGACAATGTCACAGCACTGGCAGCAGCGCTCTATGAAGCCCGTCTAAACAGACGCGAGCTACATGTGGCCTCCCTGGATGTCGCGAAGGCCTTCGATTCCGTAAGTCACCCTGGAATAGCGAGGATCTTGCATAACACTGGTGCTCCGGATGAGCTAGTAAAGTACATCGCCCGCCTATACAGTAACAGCAGCACGACGTTCGAGGTACGAGGCTCGAGGTCAGAGCTCTATCCCATAAGGCGCGGCGTCAGACAGGGCGATCCTCTCTCTCCAGTGCTGTTCTGCCTGGTGGTGGACAGTATTCTTGAGGGGATACCTCCTGACGTCGGTTTCCAGCTGAGCGGAAGTCGTCTAAATGCGCTTGCGTACGCAGACGACATCCTGCTTTTCGCCTCTTTCCAGTGGGGTATGCAGAAGGCGCTCGATTTGGTAGAGGCCCGAGCGGGGAGTTACGGCACAGAGTTCAATGGCTGCAAGTGCTCGGTGTTGTCGTTGGTCCCAGCCGGAAAAGTTAAAAAGGTGAAAATTATCACCGAACCCCTCTTCCATCTGAGGGGGGGTACCGCCATTCCACAGATATCAACAACTGCAGAATGGCGGTACCTTGGTATCGACTTTCGTCCGTCTGGACCCAAAAAGATCAAGGTAGATCTTAGTCTCTACCTCGACGGATAACCCGGGCACCGCTGAAGCCGCAACAGCGGTTAATGATACTGCGCGGCTTCCTTCTCCCCCGCCTTTACCACAGTCTAATGCTCGGATGCGTCACACTTGGGAAGCTTAGAGCTCTTGACCTCCAAGTACGCGCAGCGGTAAGGAGGTGGTTACGTCTGCCGAGAGACGTACCAACGGCCTTTGTACACGCACCCGTCGCAGGTGGTTGCCTGGGCATCCCGTCGTTTTCCACCAGCGTTCCAGGACTGATGCGCCAACGTCTGCTCAGCCTGGAACGATCCCAACTGCCTGTTTTACAAGCAGTTGGTGATTCCACGTGGGTGCACAAGAGGCTCCAGTGGGCCACGAAGGCGTTAACACGCGAGAACGGCACACTGTCCTCAAAACACCTGCGTGATGCCTGGTGGACCCATCGGTTGCATAGCAGCACCGATGGATACGAATTACGGGAATGTGACCAGTCACCGTTATCCTCGCGATGGGTTGGCTCTGGCTCTCTAATGGTCCCCGGTCGGGATTTCGTCCAGTATGTCCACGTCCCTATCAATGCCCTCCCCACGTTGGTGAGAACAACGAGGGGAGTCGCTAGACGTGGACAGGCCGCCGTAGGATGCCGGGCTGGATGTCTCTGATCTGAGACAGCCGCCCATGTCATCCAGGGTTGCTTCCGCACCCACGGCGGCAGAGTCCTGCGACACAACGCTGTCTCCAAGACGGTTGCTGCAGGACTCCGAAAGACCGGCTGGACGGTCCTCGAGGAACCTGTTTTCCAAACAGACGAAGGTCGGCGCAAGCCTGACTTAGTCTGCACTAGGGACCAGAGAGTCAGTGTCATCGACGCTCAGGTTGTCAGCGGAGTTCCACCATTGGACGACTCCCACAAGAAGAAGGTACGCTACTACAGCGGCAATCCCTCACTTGTGGAAGCCATTTCCGCCCGATTCGGCGCCAGGAAGGATGATGTCCAATTCTCCTCCTGCACCTTATTGTGGCGCGGCATCTGGTCGCCAAGCTCCGCTGACTTCCTGTTGGACATGGGACTGACAGCGGGACTTCTACGCGGCATCACGACGCGCGTACTGCAAGGGAGTCACACCAACTGGACAAGGTGGAACCGAATGACAGCTTTGCGTTCACCTTCGTCCAGGAACCGTGAAGGAATAGGCCAGGCGACGACGACGAATTCTCCCCCCCCCCCCCCGTGGGTTAGCCGTGCCAAACTTTTGCCCCTGCAGTAGGAGGTGAGGCCTTCCCACCTCACCTTCCTGCACCGACAGCCCTCCCTACACGGCCAATGTATAAAAAAAAAGGGTCTTCGTTCGACCGTGAACGGGTAAACATCGTGGCGCGCGCGCTCCGGTGTGAAGTCAACCGTGACCTTCGGCGAGAGACAATGGAAAGCGGATCCTAACGGTCCCCGAGGATCTGTGGCAGGTTTTCCTGCATCGGTTGCGGGGCCAAACGATGATGACCATGGCGAGCTACTGGACAATGAGCTGGACAATGGAATGGACACTACACTAACGGCAGAAAGTGACAAGAGGAAAAATAGTGCTCATAATAAACGTGATCAAAGTGCACATTATGGAGACAGTGAACAGTGTGAAATAAACGAACAAAGTGAAATTATTAAAATAAATGAACAAAGTGAAAAGAACGAAAGATGGAAAAATAGTGAACACAGTGACCGTTATAATGAAGAAAGTGAATTTTATAGTGAACGAACTACACATTGTGGATACAGTGAACAGTGTAAAGTGAATAAACAAAGTGAATTTAATATAATAAATGAACAAAGTGAAAGAAATGACAGAAGTGAAACTGTGACATCAGTATCGTCCGTGACCTTCAATGAGAGACAGTCAAACGCGAATTCTAACGGTCGCCGACAGTCGATGACAGGTTCCCGGGCTTCAGCTGGACAACCAATTGCCGATGACCAGAGAGGTTCACAGAACACTCAGCTGGACAATGAATTGGACATGGCACAGGTGATTGAAAGTGACAGGAACGAAGAAAGTGCACAAAAGAGTCGATTTGAAAACCATATACACTTCGAAGAAAGTGAAAACAGTAGATAGAATGAACACTATGAACCCAGTGAACAAAGTGAGCACAACGAACAAAGTGTATTAAACGAAATAAACGTACATAGTGAATTAAATGAATCAGGTGAAATACACGCAATAAGCGAAGTGACAGTTTCAGTGCAGTTAGTGAACATTGATTATTGCCCTGTGTGTCAGTGCGTTAACAAAAGTGTCGCGTTTCTAAACATGAAAGATTTAAAAAAGCACCTTAATGAAAACCATACAACGGTGAAAGTGATGTGGGAGTGTAAAAAGTGTCTAAAGAAATTTCCCGGCCTACGTAACTGTCAATGCCACATCCCTAAATGTAAAGAAATAGTCGAAACGCAGCAACTAGAGTATATTTGTCAAATCTGTTCCCAATCATTCTCCACCGTCAGAGAATTGTCTACTCACGAAAGACACAGACATCCCGCGGAAAGAAATAAAAAAACGAATAGAACTGTGCGAACGCCCAAAAGGAAGGCCAGGGAGACGCAATCACGTTTGGATGGAAGAGGAAATTGAGGAACTGAAAAAATTAAACGAAATATACCAAAATGTCAGATTCCCGAATGTGCAGATTCAAAAACACCTCCCGCATAAAACAACAAAACAAATCAGTGACAAGCGGAGTGAAATAAGAAAGGCAAATCACACCAACAACGCGCCACAGATTGCAAGTGAGAGAATAAGTGACAATAGCAACGACATGTCTAATACGAGAAACTGTGAAAGTGCGAGTGAAACACAAAATACCGCGAGTGAACACGCAGGGCTCCGCATGAATGCGAGTTTCGAATCAACAATGAACGAACTCACTTTTGCAGAAGACATACCACCAATGGATATCCGCGAAAACTCCAATAACGAGAACATGGAGCAAGAACCGAGAAACGCGGATAGAGGGATGTCGATAGAAGACACGGATATTTTGGATTTGAACCTTGGATCGCTGGATCTGCCAGAAGAGGAAGAAAAAGAAGGATGGAAGGAAAGTTTCAGAACAGCGATACGAGCCAACCCATTACCAGAAGACCATGAACTGAAATCTATTGAAGAAACGATAATGCAATTGGCTACCAAGGATTCACTTGATCCCCTGGACACCGAGGGAATAATTGAGGCTCTCATCGAGAAAATAGGATCTGGGGAAGAGAAAAATCAGGGCAACCCCTGAAAGAAATAGGAACATGGGAGAGCAAAGAAGAATAAAAACAAGAATAGCGATCGAACCAGATACAAGAAATATAAATATTCTCGGTTCCAGGAGATGTATCAGAAATGCCCAAAGAAATTAATAGCTCCCATGGCGGTCGCAGGGGAGTTATTCGAAAAAGCAGAACAAGTAGAGCTCCCTGATAGAACAAGCATTGCGAAGCTATATGGAGACCTATGGGGAGTCGAAGGGCCGACCACAGGAATCCCTAACTTCGCCAATGCATGCACAGTCTCCCCAATTGAGAGTGTATGGAAACCAATAGACATCGGAGACATAAGAATAAAAATGAAGAAGATACAAAAGGACACAGCAGCAGGCCTCGACGGTGTCACCAAGGCACATCTGAAGAAGCCAGGGACGCTTCACACCCTCTCAAAGTTCTACAATCTACTGATGCTGACGAAATCATACCCAGCACAGTGGAGGCTCAATAGAACTACGTTGATCCCGAAGCCCGGAAAAGACGCAAGAGAAGCCAAAAATTGGCGCCCTATTACAATAGGATCATTGCTGTCAAGGATATATTCCTGTATGCTAGACGACAGAATAAGACAAGTGGTAAAAAATAACACAAGGCAGAAAGGGTTCACAAAAGAGGATGGGTGCAAACAAAACATTGCCATACTAGACAGAATAATAACGGAGATGAAAGAAAGAACAGGAGGCATCGTGACAGTCGTCGATATATCGAAAGCATTCGATACGGTCCCGCACAAATCCATAGGAGATGGGTTGAATAGAAAAGGCATCCCGGAAACTATCACAACATACATACAGAAGATGTACGATGGTTGCCGGACGGAAATAAGAACGAAAGAGGAGAGCATAAAGATAATGCTCAAAAGAGGGGTCAAGCAAGGGGATCCACTCTCGAGCCTGCTATTCAACACGATAATTGACCCCATCATAGAAAACATCGATGAGACTACGGAAGGTATAGATGTAGGAGAAGAAAATGTCTCAATATTGGCATTTGCAGACGATTTAGTCCTCATCGCAAAAACGACCGAGGAAGCTACCAAGCAAGCCCAGAAACTGAACCAGTACCTCAAAGAGTTAGGCATGGGCATGCAAGCGGAAAAATGCTCAACCTTCCAAATCATCCAGAAAGGCAAAACGTGGCACATAGCTGATCCCGAGATTAAAATTGGAGAGCAGAAGATACCAGCCTCGGAACCTGACGACGTGATCAGCTACCTTGGATTAACAATAGGCGCGTGGAAAGGATTACATCGCGCACAAATCCAGGATATAATAAAAGCTGCAGGAAATGTCAGGAAAATGAGCTTGAAACCTGACCAGAAAATAGAGTTAATTCGCACGTATTTATTTCCAAGGTATATACACAATTTAGTAGCGAATCCACCTGCACTAAGTACTCTTAGATCCCTAGATCACGAAATAAAACAGATAGTGAAGGCCATATTACACCTACATCCATCAACGACGGATGGATTGATATACACCGAGAAAAAACACGGTGGACTCGGTATCCAAAAAATAGCGGATATAGTTCGGATTGCAAAGCTGAGGAATAGCCTCCGAATGATGGGAAACGAAGATGACGCTGTTAGAGAAGCCTAAAAGAAACAAGAAGCAATCACGATCAAATACGCCAAATCTGTAGGACTTCGATGGTCAGCAAGTATGAGGGAAATTGAGGGTGTGCGAAGCAAATTGAAGGAAAGTAACAGGAAAACATGGGAACAACTAGCATCCCAAGGGCAAGGAGTCCACGAATTCGCAAACGACAAGACAGGGAACGCATGGTTGTACACACCATCCCTACTAAAGCCGTCAAGATACTTGGACGCCTTAAAGCTAAGAAGCAACACCTTCGGCACAAGAGTCGTATTGCGTAGAGCCAATAAGGACGTCGACCCAATATGCCGAAGATGCAGAGGTCAAATAGAAACCCTTGGACACGTGCTAGGCAGCTGCACCCATACGAAATCGGCGCGTATGAATAGGCACAATGAAATAGTGCGTTTAATAAAAGAGAAGACATCAAAAGAAGTGCGGTATTTGAAGAACCAACGATCATGGTCCTGGGAGAACTAAAGAAGCCGGATCTGGTTATTAAAGACCAGGAAAGGCTCTTCGTAGTGGATGTGACCGTCAGATATGAAGATAAGGATAACCTGAGAAAAGCGAAGAAAGACAAAATCGATAAGTACACAGAAACCGCAAAACTTCTAAAACTAAAACTAAAATGCCAAACAGCTCAGGTACTACCAATAGAAGAAGGCTGCAGAGGCGCCATGCCAGAAGCAACGATAGACAACCTAAAAACCTTCGGACTTACAAAAGGAGAACGATTGACAGTGGCGATGATAGCCATTCGCTCATCGATAGAGATGGCGAACCAATTCATTGACTACGATCATATAATATGATCGTTTTACACTAGTACGTATTAAAGTACGTATAAAAATTGACTAATCTTGACAAAGCGGCTGCCCGCTGATATATAAAAAAAAATGTGTATAGCCCGTTTCGGCATTATACACCGAACGGTGCGAGTCGTACTATACGAAAGTATAGTACGGCGCGGGACGGGTTCTGTGTAAGTGGCGCTATATATAGAAATATATGTAGGGCCACATGCATAGAGCCCGGGGCGACACCTCCACGTGGTTTCCCTGGACACATGCCTCTGGCAAGTGACTAAGTTCGCCTCCCGAAAGGGTCCCCGTTACTAATTTTTCCAAGCCCGTAGGGCAGCTCCCTTGGCAGTGGTTTTCGGGACATGGAATCTCGTTAATCATAGTAGAAATAGGCGTAGTTGTTAAATTTATTGTTATTGTTATACACCTCACGGGGAGGTTATACCCCGGAAGTCTGCTATCACCTACGGTGATAGCACAGGTTTAGCCAAATGTCTCGTCATCTAATTAGTGACGCGCATGAATGGATTAACGAGATTCCCTCTGTTCCTATCTACTGGCGGGGGCGACATTTTGACCTTTTCACGGGTTGAAATGAGCACCACTGACTGCCAAAAGGTGCACTGCACGATCCGAGCTGAAGTGGTGAATCAGTAATGACGATCGAAATCGAACGGAAACCTCGTACAAGGGTAAACAGCTATGCGTACGAAGGTTTCGTTCGTCGACACGTCACTATTTGTGCGTGTCGAGCTGGTACGACACGGACCCGTACCAGCGTAGCGACATAATAACATCGCTTTGTGTCTACGTCCGCGCATAAGCTCGAAAAAGCAGCTGGAACATCCAAGCATGCTAATAGATGCTGAGAGCCGCAAGCTCCGAGCATTTTATCAGGAAGGCGCTAGAGGCCATACACCTCTAGCTTAAAATATGTCGCTACTAGCAGTAAAACCTCGAGGATAAGTTGGATGAGGTGTTCGGATCCTCGGAAATGTCGAAAGTCGCAAAGGGACCTAGTGTCCTAGCTGTGCTTGTGCCTCCACGGGGTACCGCTGGATAGCGTGTTCTTGTTGGAACAGTGAACTAAACGAAGCACAGTGGAGTGGAGGAGACAACCACTCAAAGTCCACGTCTCCCACGTGTTTGCCGTGCGTGGCGACCTTTGTCGTCGGAAAAGAGGATCCTGGGATCTGAGGGGGCCCTCTCCTGCGGGTGAGACGTCTCCAACACGTACCTTTGGCCTCTGCTTCGGCTAGATGGGCGGCTAGGCGAGACAAAGTAACCCTGTGCCTAGTCAATCGGCTTGGAACGACCGTAAGCTATTAGCGAGCGGCGCTCCGTCGGGCGAGGAAGTGGGCTTAAGGTCTTTTGCTTGCCAATTGATCTGGATGTTCCGCGGACTATATCCTGGGTGATGTCCTAACCTGACCGGATGGCAGGTTGCATATTGAGGGTCCGAGGAGGCCGGGACACGCAGCGGGAAGAAAAATATGCATAACTAATATGGGTAAAGAAAAAAATTCGAACGTCAAATCGACGGGAACAGCGCAAGGCCCTGCCGAGCGTGAAGTCGTCGTTGCAGAGGTGACAGACGTCGGTGATAATCCCGACCGAATCACCTCCAAGTCTGAAAATGAGAGGACCGATGCTGAGCCGAAAGGCCACCTCGTGGTGTCCCTCAAGAGGTGCAAAGCACCTAATGGCCAAGTCGATCCTGTCGGGAAGAAAGAGGATGTACCGGCAGCCGACGACGTTAAAGAAAAGAAAAAGACCAAAAAGTCTTCCTCTAAGAAGGGCTCTTCTTCGACCGGGAAGAGCTCCAAAAATGGAGGGCAAGGTGCTAACCCTGCCTCCAAGAAAGGCATGAGCGAGCCCGCTGGGGATAAGGAACCCGGGCCCGACTCTAATCCTGGAGAGGATGAAGACGGCGAAGTCGTTGATTCCGAAAAAGACAAGCCTAAGGGCGGCAAGAAGGTTTCACCGACCGGAAAGCCATCCAAAGGCAGACCGAGAAAGAAGTCGGTGGGGGCGACTTCTGGATCGTTGGTACGGCCTCTCGATCTCATCAGAGACGAAGCCTCTAAGCAAATGAAGAAGGTTTTCATCGTGGTCACCGCGGATAAATCCCGGGTCACGAAAGAAGCTGCCTCTCGGATCTTGATTAGTGTGAGCACGCTCAGCGAGCTTGTCCAGGAACTGGCTCTTCGGAACAGCTACCTAGAGGGACAGCTCGCCGCGACCAAAAGCGAACTTAATAAAGCTCGCTTGGAAGCGAAGAGCGTAGGGAAGACGTCGCCGACTGCCCCGCGGTCAAAGACGAATTCCCCTGCTGGTGAGCACGCCAACTTGACCTACGCGCAAGCTGTTAAGGTCGAGTGCAAAAAAGTTGCTCAAGACGCCGTGAAACCACCACAACATGTGGTGAAGATCTTCCCGCCGAAGGGCAAGGAGCAAAACAGCGACCAAACAAAGGCAAGTGTTTTCTCCCTGGTGAAACCAGGCGAAGCAAAGATACGCGTAAAGTCGGTTCGACGCATCCACTCCGGTGGCATAGCCGTCGAGACTGAACGCAAAGAGGATCTTAAAGCTTTCGCTGAAAATAGCCAGCTTAAAGATAGTGGACTCTCAGTCAACGTACAGACAAAGAGGAACCCGTTACTGATAGTATACGATGTTCCTAAAGAAATGTCTAAAGACGAAGTTTCTGACAGGTTGTGGAATCAGAACTTCGGAGAGATGACCCGAAAGGAATTCGTCTCTAACTTCAAGGTCGGCTTCAAAGCTGGATCAGGAAGCAGGGAGACGACCAATTGGGTCATCGAAGTCAGTCCGTAGACACGGCTGCGACTGAAGAGTGGGGAAGGCCGAGTTTACATGGGCTGGTCATCTTGTCGTGTACAGGACTACGTCTCGGTAACTCGGTGCTTCAAGTGCCAGAAGTTTGGCCATACGGCTAAAAGATGCAAGTACAAGGAAGACGTATGCGGTCACTGCGCTGAAAAAAGGGCATACCTTTGCCTCGTGCAGCAACAAGAGTAAGCCACCGGTTTGCTCGAATTGCAAGGATCGAGGCAAGTCGCACGACCATAAGTCCAGAGACAAGCTGTGCGCATCCTACCAGGTAGCGTTGCAGCAAATTGTAGCTCAGACCAATTATGGTTAGAAGAGCCGAAAGAGAACGATCTCAGACGCGAATTCGAGTGATGCAGCATAACATGCAGCGATCTCGAATAGTAACTGACGAGATACGAAATGTTATGCATCAGGAGAGCATAGATGTGTTGCTCGCGCAGGAGCCATACAGCTGTCGGGGCAAATTGTCCGGGTTGGGGATGGCGACGAGAGTGGTCGCGGATGGCGACCGGCCAATGGCGGCTTTAGCCGTCACATGGCACATTCGGTGACGTCTATCTAGTAAGTCAATACTTTCAACATTCGGAAGAAATTGAGCCAAGTTTGACTAGACTAGAGAAAGTACTTACGGTACTTAAACGCAGCAGAGTCGTGATTTCGGCCGATGTTAACGCAAAATCCCCGTTATAGGGAAGCGCGACGACGGATGCTAGGGGAGGTAAACTCGAAGAGTTTATACCTCGTCACGACTTGGTTGTATTGAACGAGGCTGGTAGTATTCCCACATACTCCAGCCCGACTGGAGAGTCCACGATCGATGTCACGCTAGCGACAAGTGACATGTCCGGCACAGTGCGAGGTTGGAAAGTCCGAAAGGACCTGACGACCAGCGACCACCGTGTCATCGAATTTTCGTTGCAGTTCGCCAACGCGGAAGAAAATCGGCACCTTGAAGGGCGTTTTCATCTGCAAAGTGCGAACTGGCCTAGATTCGAACAAGCGCTGCTGGAAAGCAAGAGGAACTTACCCTCCCGGCCGAATAGCCGAGGCGAGGTCGAACATCTAGCACAGGAACTCGAGCAATCGATTGTCCAAGCGTGCAGTTCTTCAATGCGATCTAAGCGGTGGCACTCCAAATCTGTCCCATGGTGGACACCAGATTTTACAAGACGGAAGAAGGGAGTCTATAGACTTAGACGCGCCTTCCAAAACTCGAGTTGTTCGGAGGAAGAGAGAGCGGCGCGTAAAGCCGAGTATCTGATTCAGAGAAAAGCTTACACGGCTGCGGTGAGAGCTGCGAGGATGCAAAGTTGGAAGGATTTTGTAACCGAGCAGGGGAACAAAGAGGCATGGGGTCTTGTTTACAAGATCTCACGAGACAAACTGAATGTTGAGATTGCGGTCTCGAACATTCGGACAGAACAAGGACATACGATGGATTGGAAATCCACGGCGTCTGCGCTGCTGGAGTCGTTAATCCCGGACGATTCGTCCGAGAGCGACACTCCTGAACACGAACGAGCGAGGCGTGAATCCGCTACCGAGCCACTAAGCGAAAACGACCGTGTTTTCTCTTATAAGGAGCTTGAAACGTGACGTGACGTGACGCGGTGAAACACCTGAAGCAGCGCAAGTGCCCAGATATAGACAGGATAGAGCCAGAAGTTGTAAAAAGCTCGCTTGGAATTCTCCGAGAAGAGTTACTTCAGCTCTATAATGGCTGCCTGGAGCACGTAGTCTTCCCAGCCAGATGGAAAGTCGGCCTGATTAGAACCATTCTAAAAGGGCAGGACAAACCTGAAGCGGAAGTGAAGTCTTACAGACCAATTTGCCTACTATCCGTAGTCGGCAAAGTTCTTGAGAAGCTAATCGCAAAGCGACTAGCTAATGTGTTCCTACACCCGGAACATAAGCGATCCACGGAAGATGCCGTGGTAAAGCTTAGGGAGATGGTGTATAGTCGCCAGGAGCGCTACGTTCTGGGTCTCTCCTTCGACATCTCGCGTGCATTCGACAATGTCTGGTGGCCGAGCGTACTCAACGAGTTGAGGAAGCGAGGCTGCCCACTCAACCTCTATCGGCTGATGGTCGACTATTTCTCCAACCGCGTGGTGACCTTAAGGTCTAAGCGCGGAGAAGTGAGGAAAGTCGTAACCAAAGGTTGTCCACAGGGGTCGATTCTCGGTCCGAGTTGCTGGAATATGATATTTGACGGAATTCTGCAACTATTAACGAACACCGGACTCGCTTGCGAGCCCATCGCCTACGCCGACGGCCTTCTCGTACTCGTCTACGGCGATTCGAGATTGGAACTTGAGCGAAAAGGGCAGAAGGTGACGGATACGATTTCCAAGTGGTGCAAATCACAAAAGTTATCGCTATCCGCGCCGAAGACCGAGATGATTCTCTTAAAAGGTTCTCTTCAAATGACGAGACCACCTGTGGTGAGGATTGATGGTAGAAGTGTCGCTTCTAGGAGTACCATTAGGTACCTGGGCGTATACTTTGACGAAAGACTGGGAGTTAAATCCCATGTTGAATATTTGAGTGCTAAGTCCTTGCAAACGTTTAACGCGTTAACAAGGATTGCTTGTGCGAACTGGGGTTTGGGACCCCGAGCCATGCGTACTATGTACCGTGGTCTTTTCGTCCCAGTCGTGGCGTATGCTGCCGCGGGCTGGGCAGACCTCCTTACCTCTGCATCGAGGAAACTCATTGTCAGAGCGCAGAGGAAAGTTCTGCTTGGCTGCGTCAAGGCCTATAGAACGGTATCGACAGATGCGATCCCTGTGATCGCCGGAGAAGTACCGATAGACTTGATGATAGCGGAACGTGCATGCGCCTACAAAATACGAAAAGAACTCGATCTCGAGTTTCAGACATGTCGCATCAGTCACGCCGATCTGGCTGACGGAACGATCTCGCCTAAGGAAGCCTTGGCTGCAGTTAGGCGAGAGGCGCTAGCAGTGTGGCAAAGGAGATGGTCGTCATCGACGAAGGGTAGGACAACGTTCCGATACTTCAACGATGTATCAGACCGTCTTGGCGCGCGTTGGGTGATCACTGATCACTATGTTGCTCAGTTCCTAAGTGGACACGGAGACTTCCGTGCGAAGCTCAAGGAATTCACCTTGGTGGCGGACGAACACTGCGAGTGTGGCGAAGCGGAAACGCCGAGACACATATTGTACGAGTGTCCGCGGTACGGCGAGGCGCGAGGACTCCTTCGCCAAGATGCTACTGCTAAAGGCTTACAATGGCCGGTGCAAGAAGCAGACTTGGTGAGCGAACAAATGTTCAGGAGCTTCCGCAAGTTCGCGCGCGACGTACTAAAGCTAAAGGCTGGGCGAACAAATGTGGCCACGGAACAGAGGTGAAAACTTCAAGTTCCGCTGGAATTGGATTCCAACCAGCTAGTCGAAACTCTTGAGTTTCGACTCCTCGGGCCGGGTACCAAGCCCCTCCCGCAATTAGCGGGAGTTTCCCGGAATGGGTATGGACTCGAGGTGGTAGTGGAATCGTCATTGTTTGTCCTCCAAATGAAACGCGAACGACGATATAGAAAGTAGAGCCATAACATCTGGCAAAAGCAGAACAAACGAAGCCGGTATGGACTGAATGTCCGAGGTACGGCGCAGCTCGAGTTTACTCGGCTCATTTAAATACTCCACTGTCCCTATCTACTTCCTAGCGAAACCACTGCCAAGGGAACGGGCTTGGAAAAATTAGCGGGGAAAGAAGACCCTGTTGAGCTTGACTCTAGTCTGGCATTGTAAGGAGACATGAGAGGTGTAGCATAAGTGGGAGATGCGGTAACACGTATCGCCGGTGAAATACCACTACTTTCATCGTTTCTTCACTTACTCGGTTGGGCGGAGCGCGTGCACCGAGGTCTTCGCGACCCGGCTGTCACGGTGTTCTGGAGCCAAGCGTGTAAGAGTGGTGTGAGGCTTCACGGCTGATCGCCGACAATACTCCCGCGTGATCCGATTCGCGGACACTGCCAGGTGGGGAGTTTGACTGAGGCGGTACATCTGTCAAAGAATAACGCAGGTGTCCTAAGGCCAGCTCAGCGAGGACAGAAACCTCGCGTAGAGCAAAAGGGCAAAAGCTGGCTTGATCTCGATGTTCAGTACGCATAGAGACTGCGAAAGCACGGCCTATCGATTCTTTTGGCTTGAAGAGTTTTCAGCAAGAGGTGTCAGAAAAGTTACCACAGGGATAACCGGCTTGTGGTGGCCAAGCGTTCATAGCGACGTCGCTTTTTGATCCTTCGATGTCGGCTCTTCCTATCATTGCGAAGCAGAATTCGCCAAGCGTCGGATTGTTCACACGCCAACAGGGAACGTGAGCTGGGTTTAGACCGTCGTGAGATAGGTTAGTTTTACCCTACTGATGACTAGTCGTTGCGATAGTAATCCTGCTCAGTACGAGAGGAACCGCAGGTTCGGACATTTGGTTCACGCACTCGGTCGAGCGGCCGGTGGTGCGAAGCTATCATCCGTGGGATTATGCCTGAACGCCTCTAAGGCCGTATCCTTTCTAGTCAAAGGAGGCAACGATATTTCCTAAGGAGTTTCGTGTGGGTCGAAAGGCTCAAAACAATGTGACACTACTAGGTGGCCGGTCCTCGTGGCCGGTCATCGCACGGGCCCCATTTTGACGTACGGACGTCTTTGTACTCGTCGTCGGGATCTCTCCGCAACGACGGACATGGCGTTCTAACGGTCGATCATGGGTACTCCAAGTTCGACGTCGAGACTCGGAATCGTCTGTAGACGACTTAGGTACCGGGCGGGGTGTTGTACTCGGTAGAGCAGTTACCACGCTGCGATCTGTTGAGACTCAGCCCTATGCTTGGGGATTCGTCTTGTCGGTTAGACGAGGCCCCGCTATGCATAACAGAAAGAAGAAGAAGAAGAAGAAGAAGAAGAATTCTCTTTATTATTTTTTTTTTCGTACGCTTTCGAAAGCAATACGCCGCTGGCAACTTGTCTTGCAGATCGGAGGTTGGTACTAAAGCAATACGCCGCTGGCAACTTGTCTTGCAGATCGGAGGTTGGTACTAAAGCAATACGCCGCTGGCAACTTGTCTTGCAGATCGGAGGTTGGTACTGAAGCAATACGCCGCTGGCAACTTACCTTGCCGAACGATGACTGCTCCGTTTCAAAAATTATTACTCCGAAAGTACGCAGCGGAGCAGTCTGCATTTTCAATATGTGTCTTAAAACGCCCCGTGTTATCGATTGATATTGTTGTATAAATAAATTTTGAAAGAGTTTTATACTTCGGTGAATGTGCCGCAGGGACTTAGAAAATTTTCGGAGCGCGCCGCCATTCGGTCGCCGCCGGAGTACGCTCGGCCATTATTTGCAATTATTTTTGTTAATATGCTTCAGAACGAATTTTTAATACGATATTTGTTGTTAAAACACTCATTGTTACAATGATCTAACATTAAAAATCGTTTAAGAACATTATTAAAAAAGTTTACTCTTGACCGTGAGAGCTAAAAAATTTTCGGAGTACCGTGATATATAATGAAAAGTTGTGTATTTTATGTAGAATAATCTAGTAATGTGAAAATTTGTTGAATTTGAGAAAAAAATTTTTCACTCATTTTTGCGGCTAAGTCCCAACAGCCTTCTCGAACGGGCTGTTGCCGCGGCGGTTTACCACTATAAGCGCGCGTGCTAAACTCAGTGCGGCGCCGGCGTCACGGCCGGCCGTTCGGTATCTATAAGGGACACGACAGTCCGGACGAGTCGGTCGGTTCAGCGCGCGCTCGTGGCTATTCTACGATCTCGGTCGAGGCTACGGCGCCTCGAGACTTCGGTCTCGACTGTTTCGCACCGTGCTTCATATCGGATTATTCTCTACACAGCATTGCCACGGGTCGGTGTCTAAGACCGAATGCCCCTTATGTGGCTAGCCTCCTTCGGAGGTTGGTGACTTGTATGCACTTTCGTGTGTATACTCGTACTAACTGAGCATCAACTCATATGTCCGAGCGACGAATTTATACGAGATGAGAGAGTAACAGAGGAGTGTCTGCTAAAGACGAAATATATAAGAAGCCGATGCGCAAACGATGTTTGGCATACGGAAGAGAGAAAAATAAGATTTTGAAATATAGAGGTGTCCTAAGTCGATATGCCTAGCACGAGCGGAAGAACACGCTTTCTCGCAAGTCACAGCATGTGTCCTGTCCGCGCTTCCTCGGTACTTGTGCCGATTATGTCCAGCTCAGTGGTTACGTGCTTCCGCGATGGATGTTCAGCGTGAGCGTACGTGCTTCCACGATTTTAGGGCACCACCCGAAAAAAGGAAATTGGCAAATAAAATTTACAGAAACCTATCCCTGTATGATCTCAAAACTTGTTTCAAAAGGTATATTTAAAAGGAACTTGAACAAGTTAAAATATATCTTGGGCAAAGGTATTATCTAAAAGAATTGTCCAAGATATGTTACCGAGAACGAAAGGTATGTTTAAAAGGAATTCGTTCGAGGTGTGTATAACCGTTCAAAAGGTATATTTAAAAGGAATTTGAACGGTTAAAAGAGAGAGAGAGAGTGAATGAGGAGAAATATCCGTTCAAAAAGGTATATATCAAGGAATTTTTGAACATTAAGAGGATATTTGAGAGAATGGGAGAAGGAAAAAGTGTCGTCGACCTGTCTCATTGAGAGCTGGCGATGCAAAGGCACACATGCAAATAAGAATATTATAGAGCGACGCAAAAATTTGTCGAAGCTCCCTGGTTGATCCTGCCAGTAG
>CAJYYI030000497.1:37500-40000 GCA_913789915.3 Sphecodes monilicornis
ATCGCCAAAACACACGGGCCGAACAACCCGGAGACGGCTCAAGCCTAGAACCCCACCAACATCGGACTTTCCTCCTCAGGAACTCCACCTAAAAGGCCTTGAAGTCGTCTCATCCCGCAGGAAGGGGTTCCATACGCGTGGGTGGTGTGGAAGCATCCTGGGTCGTCTTGGACACCCCGGTCTCCACACGGCGATCGTTATGGCAAATCCGGATGTTGCCTAAGGCCAAGGGCCATCCGTCGGAGACCCACAAAACTAATGATTTTGCGTGCGAGACCGACCAATTAGGCATTCCTAATAATGAGTAGGGTGCGGATCGCCGGGTAGATCCTCGTTGCCGAAATCGCGAAGGATCACTGTCGTGTCGCCTATCGTAGCGGATAAGTAAGAAAAACAAAGTGTATAGTATCTCGTCCTCCGAGCCAGCGGATACCAGCTCCCGAAAACGGTAAGTCGACCAGTGATCCTTCCCTATTAAATTTCGTGAATGTGTTTTTTTGAGAATTTCGTGTAAGGACGATCCGATTCTCGTATCGTCCTCGAGTTCGTACGAGTCGAGGCGCATCTCGCCTCGTGTTCGCGGCTCACGCCATTTGCCGGCGTTGTGAGCCTGAAATTTCGTCACGTAACGGAAGTTTTCCTCGGAGGAATCGCGTCGGAAAAGTGAGTGTAATTTTCGTGGCGTTAGAGTAAACCGTCTACGGATCTCGGTCGCGTAAAATCGCGACGACGGGTATAGCGTGCTCGCGCGAGCGAGCGAGAACAAAGATCGCGTGCCGTCGCACGCTCTCTCTCCGTTCCGTTCCGGGAATCGACACGGCAGTCAAATTGTAATTGCGCCGTCCATCTGCGTTCGCGAGCAATAGTATCGATTTCCTCGATCGCAATACCGAACTACCGTATTCTCGCGATATTTAAAGAATTGACAAACCCGCGCTACGAACGTCCACTCTTTCGCTGAACTTGTATGAAGAGCGCGGGCTCTCGGGTCGCGGCCACGTGGCCGCCAAAATTGTAACGCTTGACATCGATTAAATTAATCTCGAGACAAATCGAAGTGTCATTTCTTGACCTGCGAGATCCGCTCTGCCGTAAGGGCCGTCCCCGTCCTTCCAGCGTCCGAACCTCTGACCCTTCGCATTTCACGTGGTATCTTCGCGATACCTGGCGCCCGAACATCGGTCTTTCGTAGCGCTATCGAGTTTTCGAATCGCGTTTTGTGCCGGGAGGACCTCGTCCGTACGGCCGGCCGAGGCCCGGTCTCAGCGCCTGTAAAATCCCGGAGTTGCATCTCGTTTCGTCCGCGGAAAACGCGCCGGAAAACAAGCAACGTCACAACACATATACACACGGCTGCACATTTTCGACAATGGGACGAAATCTCGAACGAGACGAATGACACGACACCGATCACCTCGTGTGCTTGCGTGAAGGTGAAGCATCGCATTATTATATCTATCTCTCGTTTATACCTGGAGTCTGTACCAGGGTCTTCGGGAATCGTGTACATATCACCGACATTCGCATTTACAAACTCGAACGATCGGTACCATGCGATTTCCGTCGGACGCTGATGATACAACTCAAACACGAACGAGAATCGATGTTTTTTCACCCGCCACACCATATCTGATACCGTGTGTCGCGTCGTCTCTTTGAGAGACTACCTCGTGTCAAAGAGTTAGATTACGCCTTTGGTCTGCGTGTGGATTCTCTCGATAAATTTCGGACATTACGGCCGCAAGAACAGGGATGCAAGCGTCGATTAGAATCCAAATGTCGCGCTTCCTCGGTCTTCGGTCTGTGTATAGTATCCGAAACGTCCATTCGAGAGACGGTGTGTGTGCCCTCATCTTTCACGATAGATGGAGAGAGAGGTACCACACAGGGTAGCCTGGAAAACCGCGGTTGAACGTTGCTCGTTCACGAACGATATATCCGACTATATATAGTAGGAGATGTAGTAGAAGAGACGGGAGAAAAAGTGGACCGGCTGTGAAGCTCGTTTTTTAAAAGCTGTACAACGAGAGTCTTGACACCCTACTCCTGTGGCCATAGCGCACAAGAGCTTGGGACGAATGACCGTGTACGGCCAGAGCCGGTTGCGAAGTCCCGCGAAATCTGTGTCTCTTTCTACATATATCTCTCTATCTATATCGGAGTTCGCGTATATCCAAGAGCACTAAACGTCGCCGCAATGCGTTCGTTGTGACACGAAATTCGAGAGGACCGGCTGCGAAGCTCGCTTTTAAAGCCGTGCGTAGCGAATCCGACACCCGTCTCTGCCCGCGTACTGCGGCACGAGTATTGGGACGTACGACCGCGCACGGCCAGAGCCGGCTGTGAAGTCCATTTGTATCGATCGCGTTCAACAACGCGCAGAGAGAGTGCAAAGGGAGAGAGAGAAAAGAGAATTTGTTTCGAGAGGACCGGCTGCGAAGCTCGCTTTTAAAGCTGTGCGTCGCGAGTCCGACACCCGTCTCTGCCGCGTACTGCGGCA
>CAJYYI030000497.1:45000-150062 GCA_913789915.3 Sphecodes monilicornis
CGTCCAAGTTGTACTCATACCTCCTCGTGATACCTGCCGGTAACGTGCTCGTTCTATGTTCTTAGACGACACGGCGAAACTGAGTACAACGTCTCGGGACCCTGCGGGCTGCCAACCCTCTCGGTCCTCTTTTTTCGTTGGCCCTAAAAGAAAACAAAAAGCCTCGGATGGACTTATTTCAGGTGGTGGGCCCTCTGGCTCTGCCACCCCAGCGTTATCCTCCCCCCCTCACCCTTCTGTCTCTTCTATCTCTATACTTCATTCTTACCTCCCTGTACCTTCTCCTTCCCAGTCGCCCGCGTCTAATCCTGTTCGTGGTACTGGTCCTGCTTCCTCTCCCCCGGAACAATTTTTCTGCTCGTTCCCGGGATGTGATCGAGTCTTTCCTTCAAAGATCGGCGTCGGTGTCCACTTTAGACGGGCGCACCCAGTTGAGCGCGATGAACGGGTGATTCGGGTCCTAAATAAGGCTCGCTGGTCTGAAGAGGAGCGAATGCGTATGGCCCGAAAGGAAGCGTCCCTCTTGTTGGAAGGTCAACGGTTCGTAAATCAGTTATTAGAAACTGCATTTCCCCATAGATCGCTCGAGGCCATAAAAGGCCAGCGACGGCGAAATGATTACAAAGAGGCCGTGCAAAGGTTCCTGGATGAATTTAACAACACGTCGGTTCGGGGCGATAAGTCTATTCGTAGTGATGCGTCTATTCGTAGCGAGACTGTTGCGGACCCAGATCTGAACCAAGACCATCAGTTATCATCTATACGATCTGTTCTAGGATTCTTGCCTCCTCTTCGAGGTTCGGACCATTGTGCTGGGATGCTAAATCGCATCATTGAGAGAATCAGCAGCATTGCGTCTTCGGACCTGACAGGAGACATCTCTCTCTATATCTGGGAAATTTTCCAGAGGTCTTCTAGACCGGTTGGATCACGTAGACCGTTAAGTCAACCGGTCACTCTGTCTAGACGGCAACAACGTAGAGCCGATTATGCTCATGTCCAGCGCCTGTTCAGAAAGGACCCGGGTAGATGTATTGGTGACGTTTTGGAGAATGCTTCGCATGCTGGAACCATCGGTAGGAATCTTATGGAACCATTTAGGACTGCGGTGTTTGAAACCACGCCTATACCCTATCAGGCCAATCCGGATAGGGGAACCGAAATCTCAGAGGCGTTGGATCAAATCCTACCTAGCGAGATCCCTCCATGCTTCCCTAGACGAGGTACATCGCCCGGCCCTGATTTGATTACTTCTCGCGCTCTCCGGGCTGTGCCCACAGAAATTTTAGCCCGTATGTTTAACATCTTTCTAGTCTGTAGGGAACTACCGGAGGATTTATGTAAATCATTAGTGACATTCCTGCCCAAGAAATCGCAACCGACATCACCAACCGACTTTCGTCCTATTGCGGTATCGTCCGTGATCACCAGGACGTTCCATAAAATTTTAGCAAATAGGCTGCTAAGACTCTTCCCGCTCGACATCCGACAACGCGGTTTCCTTAAAGCGGACGGCTCTGCAGAGGCCACTTTCCTTCTGGATCTGGTGCTCCAATATCATCATAGTAGCTGTAAATCTATGTTTCTCGCGTCTATCGATCTTAGCAAAGCGTTTGACCGTGTTTCACACGAATCCATCTTTTCCATCTTATACTCCAGGGGTGTTCCATCTGCCCTGGTCCAATATATTAAAAACTTCTACACGAAGAGTAGCTTGGTTCTCCGTACGCCTGAATGGACCTAGCGTCCCATTCGCCCCTTACGTGGGGTGAGACAGGGTGACCCCCTATCACCCTTCCTTTTCGATCTCGTTGTTGACACCTTCCTGAGATCCCTTCAACCACATTTAGGTGTTCGGGCTGATGGATTGCATATAAATGCCCTGGACTATGCGGACGATCTCCTATTGATGGCCACCACTGCTGAAGATCTTCAAGATCTTTTAAATATGGCGACATCTTTCTTTTCTGACTGTGGTTTGGACATCAACACTGAGAAAAGCTTCGTTATTGCTCTTCGCGCGGATGGCAAGGCCAAGAAAGTGGCGGTTGATGGTAGGGCTAACATAATATGCAAGAGCTCCAAACTTAGGGCTCTACGACGCACTGACTCTTTTGACTATCTAGGAGTTCCATTCTCGCCCGAAGGTCGCTTGTTTGTGAAGCCATATGACCCATTGAAGGTCATGTTGACCAAGATAACTGAGGCTCCACTTAAGCCACAGCAACGGCTCTGGGCTCTGAAAAGTGTCGTTCTTCCTAAGCTATACCATCAGCTTATACTCGGCCGCACTACAGTTAGCTGCTTGAACAAGATGGACTGCTGTGTAAGAGGCTATGTTAGACGCTGGCTACGCCTTCCTCATGATGTTCCGAACGCGTATATTCATGCGGCTATACCCGATGGTGGTCTGGGGGTGTCCTCATTGAGATGGAAGATACCATGCTTAAGGTTGAAGCGCCTTCAAACGCTATCCGTTGGCGTCATATTGGTACTATGAGGATCTCATCTGCCATCGTAAACTGAAGCCGAGCGGGGACACCTACCTCGTGACCAAGGATGATGTTATTAAGTTCTGGACCGAGAGACTGTATGGTTCGGTGGATGGAGCGGCGTTCGCTTCTTCTTCCTTCACTCCGGCACAGCACCGATGGATATCGTTCGGGAACCGCTTTTTATCGGGTAGAGATTTTATTAATGCATGTCGTTTGCGCATTAATGCCCTGCCCTCCAGATCAAGGACCACTAGAGGTCGTAGCTATGACCATAGATGCCGAGCTGGTTGCGCACGGTTTGAAACAACCAACCACATTCTTCAAGCGTGCCATAGGACCCACTCAGAGAGGATACGGAGGCATGACGCGATAACTTCATATCTGAGTCGTAACCTCTCTAGAGCTGGCTACAACGTGTCCATGGAACCACGCTATGTGACCCAAGAAGGTGTTAGGAAACCTGACATCGTCGCCTCCCTTGGGGTCACCACGCTTGTTATAGATGCGCAAGTCACCAGCGACACTAGGTCTCTGACTGATGCTCACAGGAAGAAGGTCACTTACTACTCGCGGAATGACGACCTGCTAGCCCACATTCGAGCAGCTACTCGCTCCTCTTCGATCCAGGTGGTAGCTGCCACTCTCTCTTGGCGTGGTGTTTGGTGCCCTGAGTCGGCGAGCAAGCTTTTGGAGCTAGGAGTTATAATGAAATGCGACCTTCCGGTAATATCAACTAGAGTCGTCATCGGTGGGCTATCGGCGTTCAGGAGGTTTAAGCGGACCACAATGGTCAACTATCGCAGAGGGATAGGTTAGGCGCGGTGTGACTGTCTTTTTCTCGACTCTAGATCCTCTATAGAGTAAAAGGAAATTTTTGCTCTTTTTACTACTCTTTCTTTGCTTTCCTTTCTGTGTAAATGTTGATTTTTTTTTCTTTCTTTCTATCCGTACTCAAAAATCTAAGTATACTCGTTAAGATTTTAACCCGACCCCATTTCGCGTTGAGTGCTGCCTGCTCTCTCAGGCACAATGTGGATACGGCGACACTGAGGCTATGACGCGCAGTGTCGCAGTATACTTTAAAATAGCCAAATGCCTCGTCATCTAATTAGTGATGCGCATGAATGGATTAACGAGATTCCCTCTGTCCCTATTTACTCCTGAGACGACGATCTCCTGACAAAAATTGTTGCACAGAACGAAGTACCGCCCCAGGAAAGGGAAAGCTTCAGATGAAAGTGGCCTTCAAAACCGGTGACAGGGAGAGAGAGACTTGCAACGTGATTTTGGAGGTCTCCAACAAGGTCAGGGAACATCTGAGCAAGCGGGAACGAATTTTTATAGAATTCGCCAGCTGCTCCTTCCAGGATTATGTAGCAGCTACTCGCTGCTACAAATGTCAGGGCTACGGCCACACGTCCAAGCACTGCAGGAGTGAGAAGGACGTATGCGGACATTGTGCATCTCAAGGACACAGCTTCAAAGACTGCCCTAAGAAGAAGACGGACGCAGTGTGTTCAAACTGCAAAAAGGTTGGAAAGCCGCACAATCATAGTGTAAAAGACAATGAGTGTCCGCATATATAAGCGCGATAAATCAGGTCGTTGCGCGAATTGACTATGGTCGATAGACCCAACAATAATCACATGCAGGAAATCAGATTTGCTCAGCTTAATATGCGAAGATCGCAAACACTGTCGCTCGAAGCAGCCAGGATGCTGGACGAAAAACATTTCGACGTGCTCTTGATGCAAGAACCCTACAACATCAAGGGAAAGTTCATAGGATTCGGCAACAGAGTTCTGCAATGCCACGGCGGAAAACCAGGAGAACAGGTCTACTCATGAATTATAGTGAAAAATCCATCGCTCTCTGTGCTGAAGGTCGCTTACCTTAGCAATGATCACTGCACGTGTGTAGAGATCACCGGTGCTACAGGTAACTTCTACCTAGCGTCCATATACTTTCAGTGCTCCCACGACATCGAGCCGTACATCGAAATGATGAAGAAAATTGTAAGGACTCTACCATCTGAAAAACTGATCATCGCAGCCGACGTGAATGCCAAATCAGCGCTCCGGTACAGCCAGTGCGTAGATCAGCGAGGGGAAAAACTCGAGGAGGGAATAGTGCAGCTTAACCTCTATGTCATCAACGAGCCAGGAAATCCACCTACCTACCGCTCTCAACAGGGCTGCTCGAATATCGACGTAACCCTCACCTCTGAGGCCGCGGTCAGAATGATTAAGGACTGGCGAGTCAGAGAGGGATGGACAACAAGCGACCACAATTTAATCACTTTCAAGATCCGTTCCAACGAATCTCACAATATTATTACACAGATGCCACGCTTCAAGACCAATAAAGCAGACTGGAACAGGTTCAGCAGAGTTCTCGAAAGGAACGCTGAAAGAATACTGCTCCCACAGGAGATCAGAAGCAGAGTGCAAGTGGAGAATCTCGCAAGCGCTGTTAGCTGCTGCGTAATCGACACTTGCAAATCGACGCTGCAAACCAGAAAGAGACGCAGTAGATCCGTTCCCTGGTGGACCGAGAAGCTCACGCGTTTAAACAAGAGCACGTACAGGTCCAGAAAAGCTTACCAACTTGAACGAGACCAAACCGCCAGACAGGAGAAGAAGAGGACTTACCGTATCATTAGAAGAGAATACACTGCAGAAATCCACAGAGCGAAAAATAGCAGCTGGCAGGCATTCGTCACGGAGGATGGAAATTCCAACCCCTGGGGAATAACCTACCGGCTTTGTATGCAAAAAGTGACTCCAGAACAGGCACTTTCTACTTACACGTCCACGGCACCAACTTTACCGAGGACTTGGAATCAATCAGCTACTGACTTACTCAATGCACTGGTACCTGACGACACTGACGACGTAACCGACACCCAAAGAGACAGAAGAGCGAATTCCTTTACGCCGCCGAATACGGAGAACTCACCCGAATTTACCAGCGACGAGGTGAAAACGGCAATTTCCAGCCTCAGAAACGGGAAAGCCCCGGGCTGGACCTCATTGAGGTGGAGGTAGTTAAAGCGGCGTATGGAACGCTCTTTGACTACTACCGGAAACTCTTCAATAGCTGCCTAAAGAACGGAGTCTTCCCCAGCGCTTGGAAGAAGGGATCTATCAGAGCCCTGCCGAAAAGCGCTGACAAGGATGACTCCCTAACGAGCTCGTACCGACCCACATGCCTTTTGCCGGTAATTGGAAAGTGCCTGGAGAAACTAATTGTGCTCAGACTACGGCCAATTTTAAACGACCCACAATTCACATCTAATCAGCAATTCGGATTCAGAGAAGGCAAATCCACTACGGATGCCATTATCAGGATGAGAACGATAGAAAAGAACACACAAGACAAATATGCCCTTGGAATTCTCTTCGATATATCGGGAGCATTCGACAACGTTTGGTGGCCAAGCATCTTGCACCGGCTCAAAGAACGACACTGTCCGCGCAACATTTACAACTTATTTGCGGATTACTTAAGCTGCAGATCTGTAAAAATCGTCGGCAGAAATTCCGAAGTACAGAAGAACGTATCGAGAGGATGCCCTCAAGGCTCGATTCTGGGACCCAACCTCTGGAATCTTACCTTCGACGATCTGTTGGCCACCCTTACAAGAAATAACTTCGAAGTAATTGCATATGCGGATGACTTACTCATCGTCATTACTGGAAACGCCAGAATTGACCTTGAGAACCGCGGGCAAGTAGCTGCAACGATCACCGAGCAATGGTGCACACAGGAGAAGCTCATGCTGTCGGTGAAGAAATGCGAGATGATCCTTCTCAAGGGGAATCTCGACATTCGCAGACCACCAACCATAAAAATCTATGGAAAATCGATAAAAATGGCAAAATCCGTCCGCTATTTAGGCGTACAAATAGACTCAGGACTACATATAAAATCTCACATTGCAAATATCAGATCCAAATGCACCGAGAAATTTAACAGGCTTGCAATAGTCGCTCGCAGAGACTGTGGGCTGAAATTTAAGAGTCTGAAAACTTTATACACGGGACTCTTTGTCCCAATAGCTACATACGCTGCGGCAGCATGGGCCGATCGCATGAACGCGTCCCACGTCAGATCGATTGCAGCAGCCCAAAGGTTCGCACTCCTTCGAACCACGAAAGCATATGCAACTACAGCTACAGATGCTCTTCTGGTCATCGCTGGAACTCCACCGATTGACCTGAAGGTCAAAGAAGCGAAGCTCCGGTATCATGTCAGATGTGGAATTCCGTTCACACTCCTCGACTATCGGTTTCCCGAAGACGTGGAGAACGAACATCCATATCAGGCAATTACCAGAGCCATTCATACAGAGTGGCAAAACCGCTGGGAACGGTCCGACTCTGGTAGACATACCTTCAGCATCCTCTCGAATGTTCAGGACAGAATGGACAACACCTGGCTCACATTGAACCACCACAATGTGCAATTCCTCACGGGCCACGGCGACTTCGCGGCCAAGCTCAAACAGCGGGGACTCGCGAAGAGCGACCGCTGTGCCTGTGGACAGGAAGAGACGCCCCATCACGTACTTTTGGAATGCCAACTGCATGCTGAGGAAAGAGTGGATTACAAGACCGCGATGGAACAAGAGGGAATACTGTGGCCACCGCAACCACCACACTGGATCAACCAACGCTACATGAAGGAATTCAACCAGGCCACGAAGAGGATCTTAAAGAAGACAGAAGAATCATCGACATAGGCTCGGCGAGGGACATCAACCAACGGATATGTATACTTAACGCTAACCCCTTTATTTTCGGGATAACATTATTTTCAGGAAAACATTATTTTCAGGGAAAATACTACTGCCACCCTGACGATCAGCGCAGGCAGTACCTATAACATCTTTGGTATCGTGATCGCAGGGTGTAACAGCAAGCGGCTCGACCGTGCCAACCTGTATGAGACCGAGCGTTAAGCTGGTAACTCCGCCTCCCCGTGGGCCCCGCTGGTAACGTTTCGACGGCGATGCGTCTCCGAGGAGACGTGCCGACGGAGAAACGGCTAAGTGAGTTACTTCCCGTATGGGACGGTCTACCCTTTCGATGATCCTTAAGCGGTGAGAGAGGGGTTTTTCCAAGTTCGAAGTTCTCAACATCTACGAACTTACCCTTCGTAGTGGTTTCACTTTAGCTAGAAAGTGGTCCTTGCCGATATGAGGGAAACCTCGAGGTGCGGCATTCTCTCGAAAGAGAGATGGGCAATACTAAATGTCCCTATCTACTGAGTTCACCGCTAGGTGGCGCAGAGTACACACGCGTCTTCACGTCGCTCCGTATTTCGAGTGCTTTTTAAGTGGTAAATTCTTCAGGAACAATTAATTAAAGTTATTCAGAGTACAGTATTAGTGTCTGTGAGCATTTATGCAAAAAAGTTCGGCGATCGCACGACCGTGGAAAGATTTATTACGAAAAATCGAGTTGGCGTCGGTTGGCGGCAAGCCGCGGTGACGCGTCGGTTCTTCAAACGAGTATTTCTGGACTCCAGCCGTCGCGAAAGTGTTACCTCCATTTGTGCTTGTGCCAGCACTCTTGCTAAACACAACGCAAGTGCTTAGAACACAATTAATAAAGACATTAGTCATTTATTGACGCAATATAGTATTGACGGGCAGTTGGCCGCCATCTTGGACGCCATCTTCCCGCGAAGAGAGACGCCATCACGGGCGCCATCTGGCGGCCGCTTGGCAAAGCTCGAGCCGCCATTTCTGCGCAGGAGATTCAAACGGACGACTGCGCCGCCCTCCGGGCAAGCGCTTGAATATTGTAATGTCCACGTCAGGCAGAAACAGCGGCAACATCCCGGTTCCAATCAAGCAACTTTCAAAGTTTAAAAAGGAATCTGGTGCTGCAACAAAACCGAAGGAGGAAAAGAAGAAAAAACCCAAGGACAAAGGCCTGACCATCGTAACGGGAACCGTTCCAATGGAAACGAAAAAGAATCATTCAAGAGGCAGAGGCAGGGAGATGACTCCGACTCGACGAAGGAGAAGAAGAACAGGAAACTAAGGAAAGGTTACGTGGAATCCTCTACAGAGCCCGAAGACTCCAGCAATTCGATCACAGATGCCGAAGAAGACCCGAATCCAGAGCCATTAGAGAAAGAGTGCTGCAAGCAGAATCAATGCTGCAGAGAATCGACGGCGCCTACCGAGAACGAAAGCTTTAAGGAGAAGACAGACCGCATTAGGAGGAACCTGCTGTCTGTCTTGAACAACCAGAGGGCACCAGTGGAGCCAGCAGTCCAAGGTAAGATTTTAGAGAATTTTATGGAAATGCAAAGTCTCGTTGCAGATGTGCTGATGAGAAACAGTTACCTCGAGGGAGAGGTGCAAACCCTGAGAAGAACCGGCCAAAAAGCAGCCCCCGTTACAACGCAGAGGCCCCTCACATACGCCGAGCGAGTCGGCGTCAAGTCCGGAATAGTGTCCGTATCCACCCGGAAACAGGACCCTCCAAACGTTGTCACAATTGTGCCAACGAATACCAAGTATGAGACGAGCTCACAAACTAAGGACGCGATCATGCACCTTATCTCGCCAGCAACAGAAGGTTTACAAGTAAACAATATCAGAAAGATTCAAGGAAACGGAATCCTCATAGGGACGGCAAAGAAAGGTGACATCGCCACATTAATGGCGAATAAGGGACTGAAGGAAGCCGGATTTAAAGTCGGTGCGCCAGCAAAGAGGAACATGCGGATCATAATTTTCAGCGCGCCAAGATTTGAGGATGAAAAGGACCTGATCGCGACGATCGCCAAGCAGAATGCGGAACCAGAGGATCAAGAGAAATTCAAGCAGCAAATTAAGGTCGCTTTTAAGACCGGCGACAAGGAAAAGGACCACTGCAACGTCGACCTAGAGGTGTTACCTGAGATCAGAGGAAAGCTACTTAAGCGTGAACGCGTACATATACGCTGGGACCGTTGTCACGCAAGGGATTACATCGTTGCCACACGTTGCTACAAATGCCAGGCTTATGGGCATACCACCAAGCACTGCAGAAGCGACAAGGATGTTTGCGGACACTGCGATGGGCACGGACAGAGCTACAAGGACTGCAAGAACAGGAACGCGGCCGCGATCTGTCCAAACTGCAAACGGGCAGGGAGACCATCAAACCATTCTGTCAAGGACAATGAATGCCCGGCATACATTAGTGCCCTAGACCAGGTCCTCGCGCGCACGGATTATGGTCAATAGACCCAACAATTCTCACATGCAGGAAATCAGGTCTGCTCAGCTTAATATGCGAAGATCGCAAACAGTGTCACTCGAAGCAGCGAGGATGCTGGACGAAAAACATTTCGACGTGCTCTTGATGCAAGAGCCCTATAATATCAAGGGAAAATTCATAGGATTCGGTAACAGAGTTCTGCAATGCCACGGCGGAAAACCAGGAGAACAGGTCTACTCATGAATTATAGTGAAAAATCCATCGCTCTCTGTGCTGAAGCTCGCCTATCTTAGCAATGATCACTGCACGTGTGTAGAGATCACCGGTGCTACAGGCAACTTCCATCTCGCATCCATATATTTCCAGTGCTCCCACGACATCGAGCCGTACATCGAAATGATGAAGAAAATTGTAAGGACTCTACCATCTGAAAAACTGATCATCGCAGCCGACGTGAATGCAAAATCTGCGCTCTGGTACAGCCAGTGCCTAGATCAGCGAGGGGGACGACTCGAAGAGGAAATAGCGCAGCTTAACCTTGTAACCGTGCGAACACGGTTACATACAGCTATGATTTCAACGGCAGGGAAGATATCACCACGGCGTAGACTCGCGTAACGTCGGTAATCCTTGTTCAATAAAGGATCACACGACTCCCCACTAATTGATATGCGTGCGCATCGATCCCAGCTCGACACGGATCGATGGAGGTCGATGCGCGACAGATCGATGGCACTCTACGTTTGGAAGCGGTTCCGGTAAGAACCAACTAAGAAAGGCTAGGCGAAAAACGGTACGCGAACGGGAAGTCAAACCGACATGGTGAATTTAGCAAACCGTCTAATTCATCCTCGTTTCGTACGCGCCTTAAACCGAGGAGTCACAGCTGCAAACCGCACTGTAGCACGGCCAACAACCTTCCAGGTTTAACGACCGAACGTTTCAATGTACTAGTCGCACAATTAATTAATTTAAAATATATTCATTTCAAATTAAAAGTGAATAAACTAATTCAAATATCTTCGCTCTAAATTATATAGAAACAGTTCAAATCGAATTCTCGGGCAGGCATAATGGTAAAATTGAATCTTGATCGAGATTTACATACTGGGTTTCATCTTGTTGGCTCATTCAGGCAACCGAAGTGACGCTCAGCCATCGTACCTGCCGGATCTTCTGGTTGTTCCTGTTTGCCCTGGCAAGAGGTGAATCCGTATGCCTATCCGCGAGATAGATTCTGCCTTCAGGTATCCAGGCACACTTTGTGAATCACTCAGGCAACCGAAGTGACGCTCAGCCATCGTACCTGCCGGATCTTCTGGTTGTACCTGTTTGCATTCGCGAAGTGTGACCGAGATATCTGTGGTACATCCATACGCCGCGCCACAGGACGAGATCCGACGGATCGAATCCGCGGATTCCTGTCCGTCGCGCCGTGATAACGGCAACAAGACTAGCAAACCACGGAACGAATTGAAAGAAAGCCTTCCAAACGTAGATTCAAGCAACGAGTTTTACAAACGCTCGTTGCTCGACGTTAGATAAATTTTCGTATTCGAGTAACACTCGTATTGTTCTTCGAGCGCGTGAACCGTCGGTACCGTGTGTACAAACCTTGTCGGTCGATACAAGGCATTTAGAAAAACACGTGAAAGTCGCATTCCGTACCAATTGTTATGGATACGAAATAACATACGTGCGTACACCATTATATAAGAGGTCTCTCTTCACTTGGTGTGTAAATACAAGGTATCAGAATATACTTCGCTTTTACCTCAGAAACCGACTTCGTCTTTCTGTACCTAGTCAAGCCTTTCCGCTTTCCAATTCCTGGAGGCACGTACCTTCGTAAATTATATTAAGGGTGGTAACCGTCCCTGGACAATACTCGAACTTAGTTGAATCCCTTCGTGTACGGTATTTGAATCTTGATCGAGGTTCGTCTTCTCGAGACTCATCCTGTAGGCTCATTCAGGCAACCGAAGTGACGCTCAGCCATCGTACCTGCCGGATCTTCTGGTTGTACCTGTTTGCCCTTGCAGGGAGTGGACTCGGTTACGAAATCGCGAGATACATTTTGCCTTCAGATATCGAGGCACGCTTTGTAAATCACTCAGGCAACCGAAGTGACGCTCAGCCATCGTACCTGCCGGATCTTCTGGTTGTTCCTGCTTGCATTTGCGAAAGTGTGCACGAGACACCTGTGGCACCGTTGCCAAGTTCGACAGCGAACATCTACACCATCTGTTAGGGTTACGGCATCGTATGCCTATAAGATCTTACGCGTTCGTAGCTAGACTGAATCCCTGCACGCACGGCATTTGAATCTTGATCGAGATTCGTCATCTCGGGACTCATCCTGTAGGCTCATTCAGGCAACCGAAGTGACGCTCAGCCATCGTACCTGCCGGATCTTCTGGTTGTACCTGTTTGCCCTTGCAGGGAGTGGACTCGGTTACGAAGTCGCGAGACAGATTCTGCCTACGGATATCGAGGCACGCTTTGTAAATCGCTCAGGTGACCGAAGTGACGCTCAGCCATCGTACCTGCCGGATCTTCTGGTCGTTCCTGTTTGCGCTTGCAATAGTGTGGACAAGATATACGGCGACTACTGTAGATAGGAATAACAAAGGTGGAAGGAAGTGACAAAAACGGTTACATAAATTGGCGCCCAACGTGGGGCGGAAAGGTCTTGACTGGCGATAGGCATTAAAAGGGTATACGATGGGTAGTGAAAATAAGAGAAAAACACGCAAACAAATGAGTACGCAAAAAGCTAGCGAAATAACGGCTGCGATCGGGGGTTCTGAGTCACTCGAAGACGATTCACCACAAATCATCTTAGATAACTCGTCAAATGCGATAATGAAAACGCCAACGGGTCCAGCGCCCGACGACACGTTGAGTAGGGAACATTTAGTAAACCTCATTCGCCGGTTGCAAGAAAGGGTCGCAAGGCAGGATGACCGCATTCTCAAACTAGAGGAAAGAATAAGCTCGGGATTGACCACGCGGGCGGAATGTACCGAGGTTCGTAACCGAATAGCCGAATGCCAGACTGCGATAGAATCTCGACTCGATCGTGAGAGCCAATTATGCGCCGGACGCATAAAACAGATACGCGACGAATTAGAACAGGAATTTGCAACGGCAATTAGCGAATTAATCGGTAACGAGGAACTTTACGAACGAGTTACCGAACATAAGCGGGAGATGCGGGATTGGAGACGCGAAATCGAGTCTAGGTTAGATCGTGAGTCTCAGTTAAACGTAGAACGAAGCGCTGGCATTGTTAAAGATATGCGGGCTGCATTAGATCGAGCTATATCAACGGTGACGGTTCGTGCAAGCCTCGGTGCAAGTAATCACGAAGACGTAGGTCATACTCCGCGTGATCAGTCGGTAAATCAGCGCGAGTCACAAAATCAGAACCAAGCGCGTCCCGTACAACGGGAGTCACTCGATCCTCGTTGGAATACCAACGACTTTATGCGGTTCGAGTCGTCAATAACTACTGCAGCGCGTCCGTTCATCGTCAAGCCGACGCTTCCCGTATTCGAAGGAAAATCCACGGAAAAACCACCGAGGTTCGTCCGAGAAATGCGACAATTCCTCGAGGCCGCGCGCGTGCCGGACGAAGAGCTGAAGTTTATCCTAACGCAGGCATTGAAAGGAGTAGCCCGCGAGTGGTGGGACATTGTAACCGATCGGGTCACCACATGGGAACAGTTCTCCAAGGCATTTCTGGATAGATTTTGGAGCTCGGCTATCCAAAGAAAGGTTCGGGACAATCTAGACGCGGGAGTCTATCGCCCAGACTCCGGACTGACACGCGTCGGATACGCAATGCGGTTAATCGGGAGCGCCCGGGATTTAATTCCGCGACCATCAGACGAAGAAGTCGTTCTTGTCCTTGCACGACACTTCACTCAAGCAGTAGATGATTGCGTAATTGGGCAAAACGTTACCACAATCGATGCGTTCTTGGCGCTCTTAGAACGATTTGACAACGGAGGAACGGTCAACAGACAGAGGAACAACGACCGCCCGAACTATGGCAGAGAATGGTCCAATCGTACCAGCTATGAACCAACACCACGAACCAACGCCGGTGTCCAAAATCAGCCACGCTCAAGTCCGAGCGAACAACTGCAAGCCCGGGGACCTAGGGACCCTCAACGTCCCGCGGCTGACTTTTCGCGAAGAACATTCGATCTGCCTCGGTCCCCTAACGACCGTCAGATGGAGCGACAGAACGACAGCCGGGAAAAGGATGAAAGGCGCTGGAATCAACGTCCCAGCCAGGTACGATCTGCATGGGTCGAAGAAGAACACGCTCTGCAGGAGGAAGTCGGAGAGGAACTAACCGAGATCACGTCGGAAAACTAGCGCGGAGGAACGCTGAAGAACGCCTGAGTAACTTCCCCTCCCAGGCGAGGGCGACCTCCACCGACAGTTACGGGGAAGAAGGCAACCTCCTCATCGGATCCATGTTCAAAAATCCTCGGCAGGATCTCACGCAGGAGGAAGAATCGGGGGCATTGCCTCGACAAGAGATCAACCTGAGCCCAGAAGTCTCATTGGAAATCGAAGGAGTGCCAGTTAAGGCCCTCATCGACACCGGAAGTTCAATTACAGCTATCTCCGACAGTTGGTATCAATTAAATCAAGGACGGCTGCTTAGATGCCCCATGTTACCAGTGGTGGGGACATCTATACTCGGAGCAACCGGGCACAAATCGGAGAAGCTTAAAAAGCAGATTTGGGTTACGTTCAGCCACGGCAAAAACGTGTTTGAAGCGCCAATAGTAGTCGTTCCTGGACTAGTTTGCGAATGCATCCTCGGCATTGATTTGTTACGTCAGACCCGTGCAAGCATCGACCTCGAACGAGATGTACTTGAATTGACGATCGGCGGAAGTAAAATCTCTGTAGAACTGAGTCACGAAGATGGTAAGGATGAGGTAAAGAGCAGAAATATGAGCGCGTCCACGCACCATCGCAAGCCAGTAGATAACATCGACAATGTTGTCTCACCACTGTTGGAGGCCGTACAGGCAACTCCTGAACAGAGGAATGAACTGCGTAAAATAATTACGTCCGTCCCTCGAATTTGGAGAGACGAAGTGGGTCGTGTTACGTGTTATGAACATCATTTACGTGTAGCAGCAAACACTCCGTACTTCTGCAGAACCTACCCGACTCCACTCAAGTATCTGGACGCTGCAGACGCTGAAATTCAAAGAATGCTCGCTAACGACATAATTCGGCCGAGCAAAAGTCCGTACGTAAATCCTGTGGTTCCAGTCCTTAAAAAGAATGGCTCACTACGGTTATGCTTGGATGCACGGATGCGCAATCAAGTCCTCCTTGATGACCACGAGATGTCGGAAACACCCGACGCAATCTTTCAACGATTCCGAAGGGTCAACTTTCTCACCAGCCTTGATTTAACAAGCAGTTTCTGGCAGGTGCCTTTAACCAAAACTTCAAGAAAATACACTGCTTTTCTATACCGGGGACGGTGTTATGAGTATGTGGTAACACCATTTGGATTAAAAACAAGTAGTGCTAGCCTGGTCCGAGCGCTGCGAATTGTCCTTGAAGAAATGGAAGGGTTCGTTGTCAACTTCATCGACGACATCCTGTGCTTTTCTGCAACGTTTGAGGAACACATACAGCACCTCACTATGCTATTGGAACGGCTGGAGAAACACAACTTAACGATCAATCTGGAGAAATGCCGCTTTTTAAGACGGGAAATTAAATTCCTCGGCCACGTACTGTCAGCTGAAGGTTTAAAACAAGATCCAGATAAACTAACGGCTATTCGAGAATTCCCGGTGCCGCGCAACGTCAAACAGCTGCGTGGATTTCTCGGTCTTGTAAATTATTACAGTAAATTCACTGACCGCCACGCTGAGGTCACCGTGCCATTGCTGATCTTATTAAAAAGAGGAAAGCGCTGGACATGGAACGAGACACTACAAAATGCATTCGAACGGGTCAAGCGAACGTTCTGTGAAGAGGTCGCGCTGCAGTATGTTGATGCGAATAAAGAATTTTTCCTTGCCACTGACGCGAGTTTTAATGCCGTCGGAGCGGTCATAGAACAACGAGACGCGCTCGGGAATCTGCGACCGGTAGCTTTCGAAAGCCGAACGTTAAAGGGACCGGAATTAGCGTATTTCACGACCGAGAAAGAGCTCTTGGCAATTGTCTGGGCATTGGGAAAGTTCAGAACATATCTATATGGGGCGGAGATAAATTTATTGACAGATCATAAGGCTCTCACGTTCCTCATGTCCAGTAAATTGTTCAACCAACGTCTTACTCGGTGGATCCTATCGATCCAGGATTATCGCATTAAAATTAGCTATCGACCGGGAAGGGAAAATGTCCCAGCAGATATACTGAGCCGCTTGAATAACGAAAGGCCTCAGGGGAACGTAGGCCGCGAGACCCATGTTCCGATATTAACTGCGGTGGCGTGTGCGATGTCTAATTCGTTAACAAAAGCCTTGAAGAACCTGGCTGAATGGCAACAACGAGATGAAAAATTACGCGAAATAGTAGAAAAGGTCCGCGTCAATGACAAAGTAGCCGTCAATAGATACTGCCTCCGTGAAAACACCTTATACCATCGGGATCGATTGGGCAAATTACGAGCCGTTATACCCGCTCAGCTGCGCGACAACTTAATCGTTGAGGTACACGAAATGTACGCGGTGGCGATAAAACGATCGCACTCGTAGCGGAGAGCTTTTACGTCCCGAAACTACACCGGTACGCACGTAAGCTAATCGCGGCGTGCGACACGTGCCAACGGGTGAAGATACCGACGCATGCGTTACATTTCGATTTAGAAACGATCCTGCCCAGAAACCCATTAGATATCGTGTCAATAGATTACTATGGTCCATTGCCAACCTCGAGGGGGGGAGTGAAGTATATTCTGGTTGTGGAAGAATTGTTTACAAAATTCGTCAAACTATATCCGGTACGGAATGCGACGACTACGATCACGATCGCGCGTATGTTTAAACACTTCGTTCCCCAATACGGAAAACCGAAGCGAATACTCACAGACCATGGAACGCAGTTTACATCAAAAATCTGGGTACGAACCTTGTTGGAGGAAGGGATCCAGCATGTTCTGTCGTCGATCAGACACCCCCAAAGTAATCCGGTGGAAAGGGTCAATCGCGAGATTGGACGCATTTTCCGTACGCTTGCCGTGAAGGCGCATGCTTCATGGGCAATGTGGGTACATGTAATAGAAACGTGCTGTAATGAGGTAGTCCACGACAGTACAGGGTTCACACCCACAGAATTGTTCTTGCAAAAACCCCCTGTGCGACCCTGGACAAAATGGTTTGCGCCAAAAAACAGCGAAGGAGATGGAAACGTCGTCGATACCAGCGAGAAGCAGCAATTAGCATTTCGTAACATGGAGAGAAAAGCACAGAAGCGGTGCCAGCGGGCGAATCATGGCAAGAAGCACGCGGATTATCAAATCGGTGAGCACGTGCTCCTAAAATCAAATTACGCCTCTAATGCGGCTAATAAAGAGATAGCAAAGTTCTTCCACCTATACGAAGGCCCATACGTGATAATCACGAGGAAGGGACCAGCGACATACGTATTGCAGAGCATCAAATCTGACGAAATCCGAGGTACGTTCCACGCAACAAATCTACGCCGATACATTCGGAATGAGCAGGATTTAACGCGTCAACAACGCTGCGTCGTGGGCAGTTCCTAGGAAAACCCCCATCCAGGATTTCGTGTCCATATAAGAGGCGAAATTCGTTCAGTGAACCACAGTACAGTGTAAACATCGCAAGCAGTAAGGATGTCAAAAAAATCAGCAGAAGTAGCGACGCAGGCGTATGCGGCATGGGCCATGGTGTCCAGGCCCACTCAAACCGGCCAAGATCTTAGATTCCATGACGTGCAACCATGCACGTTGGACACCAAGACGGCTCGTCCATGGGTTCAGGGCCCACAGAAAAAGCGGTATCGTCGAGGGGTGTCCACCCAGGTGCGCGCTTTAACGAAGAATGCGCGCACACAAACCCCGTGTTGCTGGGGTCCGACCAAGCGGAAGATGGTTGCGGAAGAAATGTCCACCGCGGCCATTGCATCGAGCGAGGACATGGACCGGTCATGGGATGTAATTCCTGAGGAGGCTCCCGATCTGTCTGAGAGACCAAGGACGCCAGGGCATGACTGGAGGATTCCGGCGCCAGCTTCACCCATATAAGATCAGCAAGAAGCGGTGGACAGGCCCACGGATGGGGAATTGTTGAAATCCTGGGAGGACATGTCACTGGAGGATAACCCTCCCGTGGAAGGTTTGGACCGCAACGGTGATCCAGTGGGGCTGCTGCCACTGACAGAAGCCCTGATTGCGGAGCTTCTGGAGGAATAATTTAGTAACAAACATTATCGCTAAAATGCATAAAATTTTTTTTTTCTTTTTCTACAAAAGGAACAGTTTTGTTTAACATTAATGTCGTGTGTTTGCGAAGATTAAGAAAGGAGTAATTACTCTAAACAGTTTTAGTATATAAAAAAAAAAAAACGTTAACACTTTTAGTTTGCAAACGTTACAAAAGGAATAGTTTTGTTTAAAAATCAGTATCGCGTGAGTGCAAGTGTGAGTGCATTTGTGATACAAGCTAGTCTTGCAGCCTAGGCTAAGCTCGGCGGTCCCAGCTACGCGAGCATAGGAAATGTGAGTAATTAAAATTTATTTCGTAAAGATATTGTGCCGTTCACTCGCATCGCCTCCCGCGCAGGGGGTAGGAGCCAACCCTTGCGGTGCATCCTGACTGCGTCCCTGCACCAAGGCTTTAGGAAGGGGGGAGCATAAAAAAAAACTGAAAAACTGAAATTTCAATCTGCGGACGAAAAGGCATTATCGACAATTGCATTGACGATTGACCCAGATCAACAAATATACATTGTGGACTGCAAAACTGCAGCAGAAGCTTGGACGGTTTTGGAACAGGTATACGAACCACGATCGAGACAAAGAATTATGCAGCTGAAACGTGAATTTGTACGAATTCAACTAAGAGATGACGAAACTATGGCGTCATATTTATCCAGAATGAAGATTTGTACAGATTATTTAAGGGAAGCTGGATCAGAGATCAAGGACGATGATTTGGCATATGCCATGATCACTGGCCTACCTGACACTTACGATGCTCTTACAATGTCACTAGCAAATCTGGATGAAAGTAAGTTCACGTCGAACGAAGTTAAGGAAGTACTTTTAATGGAGTACGATAGAAGGGCATCACGAATCGACGAACGTCAAAGTAAACCTGAAGTGGTGGCATACCAAGTCAGTAAAGGAAAAAGATATAACACAACCAAGGCTAACATAACAAGTAAGTGTTTTAGATGCGGTAAACCAGGACATTTTGCAAAGCAATGTCGAAGCAATGCACCGAAAAAGAGAGAGTATCCTGGAAATCGTAACAGATTCGCACTTCTGATGGCTCTTCACAATGTTGAATTGAATGACGCATGGTTATTAGATAGTGCTGTAACTCACCATGTGTGCAAACATAGAGATTGGTACAGGAATTTTAGGGAAACACGGTCTGAACCAATAGGCACTGCTGATGCGACAATGAAAACAGATGTTGGAGCACTCACTGCGAATGGAATTGGTGACATTATTCTGATTTCAATAGTTAACAATGAAGAATATGAGCTAACGTTGAAGAATGTATACTACGTACCAGGTTGTAGAAGAAATTTGATGTCAGTGGCGCAGATTGAAAAGAAAAATAAAACATTTGTATTCGAAAACTCTTTGGCAAAGATCATGGACCAACAGACAGGAAAGGTAATAGTAGAAGCTCATCGTACAGATAATTTGTATGTGGTTCAGGCAGATGTCACAAATCCAGAAGACGGTGGCACAGTCAAGGTTCACCATTTAGCAGTTCAACAACCAAATTTATGGCAAGCAAGATTTTGCCACATTAACATGCGCAGCATTGAAGAACTTGCTAAGAGAGGTTTAACAAGAGGACTCGAAGACAATGTAATTGGGAAGGAAAAATGCCCTGGCTGCTGCATTGGAAAATCGACCAAAGTTCCATGTAAGTCTATTCCTGGAACACAATCTAATAATATACTAGAGCTTACACACTCAGATTTATGTGGTCCAATACCTACACGTTCAGTTGGAGGGTCTAGGTATTTTATGACCATGGTAGATGACTATTCAAGAAAAGTAAAAGTTCATTTTCTAAAGGAGAAAACAGAAGTAGCACAAATTATTAAGAGATACATTGCTAAAGTTGAACGTAGTAAAGGCCTAAAAGTGAAACGTTTTCGCACCGATAACGGATTAGAATACTGCAACAAAGAGATTAAAGAAATGTTTGATGACATGGGTGTCAAACATGAACGTACTTGCGTTGAGAATCCTCAGATGAATGGGATTGCAGAGAGAGTGAATCGCACTTTAATGGACTTAGTAAGGTCTATGCTAAATTCTTCGAAATTACCTTCTTCTTTTTTGGGCAGAAGCAACGAGTGCAGCAGCTTACGCACGAAATCGGATGGTCCATAGCAGTTTGAAAGATGGTGTTCCAGAAGGAATTTGGACGGGACATCAACCAAGCGTGAAACATATGAAAGTCTATGGATGTCTTGCGTATGCACACCTACCAACGCAAAGAAGGAAGAAGTTAGACCCACGTGCCCGAGAATGTATCATGGTAGGATATTCGAGTCAGACAAAAGGATACAGACTGTGGGATCCGAAGCGCAAAGAGATCATACAAACCAAGCACGTACAATTTGATGAGACAAAAATGGGGTATGAAAATATTTTGGGAATAACCAAGTAGTCTTAGATTTCCCTAGCATAGAAGAAATAAAACCGAACAGTATGGCTGTCCAATAATTAATCCAATTTAGCATTGCGCTCCGTCAGTGTAGGAAGGTAGGGAAGAAAGGGAAACAGACACCATTTACAGTGTTTTGCGATAATAGAGCTGCAATAGACTTCGCGAAAAACAGAATAGAAAAAGCGCGTACAAAACATATTGACATTGCGTACCATTTAGTGCGAGAAAAAGTAGACAATAGTATCATCCACCTAGATTATGTTCCTAGCGTCGAGAATATAGCAGACATGTTTACAAAACCTTTGAGAAGACAAACTCATGCGAATTGTGTTCAAAAATTGCGGTTGCAGTGTTACGACGAATCACAAAGTGGGGGTATGTAAGATATTGTGTGTACGTCTACACACGGTATAAGCGAATTTAAATGTACCGCGTGATCGGTAGTTCGGGGATAGCTGCGTGTTCAGGTAGCCGTGCTGAGACGCGTGTGGGCCCCTGCTCTGGCTTCACTCTCTCTCGACCAAGCGACTAAGTTAACAAAGCGACGCCGTGTAATTCTCCAGTATTGTACTCCTTTATCATTATTACCAAGTTTATCACTTATCTTATATATATATATATATATATATATATATATATATTGTGACGTTGCAGATTTTGCGACGTCACTTTTCCATTATTCTTTGCGGCCGGAAAGGCATTTCGAATGGACCGGACCGCCATCTAGCGTACCGAATCGACAGTCGCGAATTTCGAGAGCGCTCCCCGAGGAAATTCCGCATTAATCACCGATCGACGGCTAATTCAAACCGCGCGCGCCGAGTACGGCAAGTTTCAGGACTTGCCCCGTGCACCACCATCCCTCTCAGGAAGCCTAAGGCGGCTCCCTCCGTGGGATCTCCCCTCGTGATTTGCTGGCCAAACAAAACGTCCAGCGCGCTGGTTCAAAAAGGGCTACTGACACACACGGGCCGAACAACCCGGAGACGACTCAGGCCTCTGAACCCCACCGACATCGGACTTTCCGGAAAGAGGAACTCCACTCAAAAGGTCCTGACGTCGTCTCATCCCGTAGGAAGGGGTTCCATACGCGTGGGTGGTGTAGACGCGCCCTGGGACTGTCTAGGACGCCCCAGTCACCAAGAGGTGGTCGTTATGGAAAATTCGGATGTCGTCTAGGGCTAGGGACCATCCGTGGGAGACCCACACTAATTAAATATTTCGCGTGCGAGACCGACCAATTAGGTATTCCGAATAATGAGCGGGGTGGTGATCGCCGGGTAGATCGCCGTTGCCGAAATCGCGAAGGATCACTGTCGTGCCGCCTACCGTTTCGCAGATACCAAAACGTGTGTAAAGATTGCGAGCCCGAAACCGAAGGATGTAGCAGTTCCGGAAAACGGTAAGTCGACCAGTGATCCTTCCCTTTTATTTCGTGAATGTGTTTCGTTTTGAGAATTTCGCTCAAGGGCGATCCGCTTCGCGTATCGTCCTCGATTTCGTGCGGGCCGAAGCGCGTCTCGCCTCGTGTTCGCGGCTCACGCCATTTGCCGGCGTTTTGAGCTTGAGTTGTATTTCGTCAGATAACGGAAGTTTTCCTCGGAGGAGTCGCGTCGGAAAAGTGAGTGTAATTTTCGTGGAATTAGAGTAAACCGTCTATTGATCTCGGTCGCGTAAAATCGCGACGACGGGTATAGCGTGCTCGCGCGAGCGAGCGAGAACAAAGATCGCGTGCTGTCGCACGCTCTCTCTCCGTTCCGTTCCGGGAATCGACACGGCAGTCAAATTGTAATTGCGCCGTCCATCTGCGTTCGTGAGCAATAGTATCGATTTCCTCGATCGTAATACCGAACTACCGTATTCTCGCGATATTTAAAGAATTGACAAACCCGCGCTGCGAACGTCCACCCTTTCGCTGAACTTGTATGAAGAGCGCGGGCTCTCCGGTCGCAGCCACGTAGCCGCCAAAATTGTAACGCTTGACACCGATTAAATTAATCTCGAGACAAATCGAATTGTCATTTCCTGACCTGCGAGATCCGCTCTGCCGTAAGGGCTGTCCCAGTCCTTCCAGCGTCCGAACCTCTGACCCTTCGCGAATCGCGTAGCGTAACTTGACACTCGGTAACGAAAATTCTCGATTCGCTTCTCTACGAGTAGAAAACCGTCTCGTTTCACGTGGTATCTTCCCGATACCTGGCGCCCGAACATCGGTCTTTCGTATCGCTATCGAGTTTTCGAATCGCGTTTTGTGCCGGGAGGACCTCGTCCGTACGGCCGGCCGAGGCCCGGTCTCAGCGCCTGTAAAATCCCGGAGTTGCATCTCGTTTCGTCCGCGGAAGACGCGCCGGAAAAGAAGCAACGTCACAATAAATATATATATATATTCGTGTACATTTAAATATATCCATACTCTAACACAATATATTTATTTTTTACATATTTATATATAACAGTATAGATACATGTATTTTTATTTATTTATAACAATTTATTTATTTATACATATTTATTTATGATAAGGTAAAATGCAAAGGGACAGAACGATCAACTTTGTTTTCTTAAGGCGTGTACATATATTTTTTATTTTTGGGGAATTATTATTAAATATTTTTTTATGATTTTTTCGCTTTTTGGCCACTGTGCGTCGCCTTGAGGCTTCGCTGCTCGAAGTTTTTGCGTGACAAACTTATATTTTGAGTATAATAATAGAAACACAATATATAGCATCCGAAAACGTACGAAATAATCTAAGTCCCACGTCCCTGGCAAGTACGAAATAATCTAAGTCCCACGTCCGTGGTATGCCCGAGGGACGTCCCACGGACATAAGAAACAGATGTCCGTGGGTCGTCCCAAATATACGTTCGTTAACAATGTTTTAAATTCGTTTTCCGCTAAGAGTATGTACAAGGTGCGGTCTGTTATTATTGCTGAATACGAAGCCTGAGGAATTATGTACGCATATTTCTTACTTACTATATCCTGCGGTATTGGTACAGATAATAATTTGTATAAATTAAACGTGTTGGCTGTCAGAAAGTGGTTGATAGAAGTTCCTTATTAAAATTTTTTTTTGTTTTTTTTTTGTCGTTTATAAGGAGTCAGGAAGGTTAATTTGGGATCTAAAGTATGGATTTTCTTTACAGTGATAATGAGTTCTCTTGGTGTTGTGATTGTTCTGACTCTGGAGCATAAGCGCATTTAAGTTTGTTAATATGTACTGTTTTTGTTTTTGTTGGGCTTAAATAAATAGTAGCGTTTATATCGTTTATTATATTTTTAATTATATAAGGTCCGGAATAACGGTCGTCTAGTTTCCCTACTTTTTCTTTTATTAGATAGGCAGAGTCTCCCGGTTTAAATTTCTGTATTTTCATATTGCGATCGTAGTACATCTTGGATTTATGTTTTGCTTTATTAAGATTTTCTGCCGCGGACTTTCGAAGTTCCGTTAGTCGCGTTGTTAGTTCTACGAGAAATGCTTCATACGTGAAATTATTTTTTTTGCAATATTCAAAATTAGAGGGTACTCGTGCCTTTTTCCCAAAGACTAGCTCGTGAGGGGTGTATTTCGTACCGTCATGGACCGATGTATTATATGAGAGGACAGCGAATCCAATCCATTTATCCCAGTCCTTTGTTGTTTTGATAAAATGTTTTAAGTATTCTATAAGTACCGCGTGACTTCGTTCTAAAGAGCCGTTTGTTTGCGGGTGGAAGGCGGTTGTTTTCAATTGTTTTATTTTAAATAATTTTGCCAATTGTTTCATAGTCGAACTCAAAAAATTAGTTCCTTGATCGGTTAAAATGTATTTGGGAGAACCGTAACGCGATATAAACCCTTTTGCTAATGTTGCTGCTACTATCTGCGCTGTTGTATGAGGAAGTGGGTATGCTTCGCAGAATTTTGTTAGGTTGCATTGTACGGTTAGTATGTATTTGTTTCCGCTCGCAGAGGTGGGCAAGGGACCTACAATATCTAGAGCAACTTTCTCGAAGGCGTCCATGGGTGTATCGGTAATAATCATTGGTTGTTTAGCTCTAATTCTGACTAGTTTTTTCTTTTGGCAACTATTGCATCTTTTAATGAACTCCTCTATGTCCTTTCTCATATTCTTCCAAAAATAGTTCTCGCGAATCCTGTTAAAAGTTTTGGGGATACCTTTATGACCGCCGATTGGTGTTTCGTGATTTTCGCGGATTATATCTTGTCTGTCATTTAGATTAGGAATTACTGTGTTGTCTAAGCATATTAATACTGAAATTCCGGAGTTTGCATAGATATAACGGAACATACCTCGTACTCTTACTCTGTCTAAGGGGCTCAATTTTAGATCTTCTATACTAACAGCTATAGATTTTACGTTTCGTTTTATGCAAATATGTTTTAAACTGTTGAGTGTTCTAAAGAGATTTTCTTGCGTCGGAGTATCGCGCTCTTTACCTGATATAACCAAACTAAAAATATATTTGTTTCTCGTCTCCGTAACGATTATCTCGCCGATCGACAATGTTTGATGTTGCAAATCGTCTTTGTTCAGTAGTTTCTTTGCTATTAACGTGTCCGTGGTAGGTGTAAAATTTCTGTTGTCGGTTGATATAAAGTGGGCGTAGTCATTATTCGTCATGAAAATTGTATCGTTTGTCTCCGAAATGTTTGGTGTATCTTTTATATTTTTGTAGTTTCTAATATAGTCAGCAAAATTGTTATTATAGTAGTCTCTGTCTGTTACTGTAGCTGAAGCTGTCGGAACATTTTGTTCGTCTCTACCCTTTTTATGACTCTTCTTTTCAGGGTGGTGTATTTCCGCTGTTGTCTGCACAGTTTCGAAAAGAAATGAATCGTCGCTTATGTCGTCTACCGGGTCGTTGTTTGGTGTTAAATTTGTACACGTGACATTATCTGTCTCGCATTTTGAATGTGTGGGGCCGTCGTTTAGCGATTCTATGCTATGAGGTTGAATTTCGTAATTTGGAATAACTTCTATAATCTCGTGAATTTTGTCGGATTCTAATGTTCTAGTCTGGCTCTGTCGCGATATAGTACTTCCACGTGAGACAGCGTCGCAAGTGTCGTTTGTTTGTTCTTCGTCCGAATCTATTGTATCAACGTCCGTACCTGTATATAATTCTAAGTTTTCGTTTGTCGTTTCGATGTCCGTATTTGTGTCTGAGTTTTCGTCTCTGTGGAGATCGGAGCTGGTCGAAGAGGAGGCCGAAGAGAGAGGGAAGGACCCTGTCGGCGAAAAGGGGGTAGGCGACCATGGATGGGACGTCAGACCCCACGAGTAGTAGTTAATCGACCACCGAGGAAAGTAGTCGTGAACTGTAACAATAAGTGTTTACCAATACCAAAATAAAGCATTACAATCAAGCCTACCTGTTACCCGAGTATTATTCAGAAAGCCTGTCCAGCGGGAAATCTCCGAGGTAGCACATTTGGCGACGAGGATTTTTTTTCTTTCACCTTTAATATTCGCGAATCTTCGCGTGTGAGAATATCAATATTCACGGAATAAATACTGAGAGGCGGCTGTGAGCCGAGACGCAGTGTTATTGCGAGGCGGCTGTGAGCCGAGACGCAGTGTTATTGCGAGGCGGCTGAGAGCCGAGACGCAGTATTATTGCGAGGTGGCTGTGAGTCGAAGTGCAGTGTATTGTGTGAAAATGGCGTTAAATATATCGGGGATAGGAGTAAAACCATTCTTATGTGAAAGCATAGACAAGGCCGTATTCAGAGTTGAATGGGAAAAATGGCTCCGTTCGTTGGAACTTTACCTAGTATCCGAAGATATAACAGACTATGGAAAAAAAAGAAGCAAGCTTTTACACTTTGGGGGCGAGCAACTACAAGAGGTTGCCTACAGTTTGCCTGGTGCTATTGTAGCGGTGGACACTGATAAGGAAAAGGATGTTTTCAAAGTGCTAGTAGACAAACTGTCAGAACATTTTTCTCCAAAACAGAACTCCACCTTCGAACGTCATCTCTTCAGGAACATCAAGCGGGAAGAAGGAGAGAATTTCCGTAAATTCGTACTAAGAATTAGACAACAAGTAAAATGATGTTTCTTTGGTAAAAGTGAGAGTGAAGCAATAGAAATAAATATGAAAGACAAAATCATCGATAGCTGGTGCCCCATGGAATTACAAAAGAAGATCCTGGAGAAGGAGCGGACACTACACGAAATTATCGAATTGTGTCAAGTACATGAACAAATAATGAATCAATCGACAGCCATGAATGCAAGTTTAGCAGGACCGAGTACATCGTCGAATACATACGCCTCAATAAATAAACTGGGATTCCAAAAGAGTGGACAATCCCATCAATGCATCAGATGCGGAAACTCGGGACACACCGACAATATAAAAGCATGTCCAGCAAAGAATGTGAAATGAAACAAGTGTGGTTTTCAGGGACACTTCGTTAGATGTTGCAGGACGCGCCAGCAAAGGAAAATACCTGCTACTCCAGAACGATCCAAGCAAAGGCAGAAACGATTTAAATCAAGGATCAATTATGTCGATTCAGGCGTCTCAACATCCGTTGCACAAGACAAGATTAAAGACTTCGATTGCTTCAAAATTAACTCGGAAGGAGGAACCATAAATAACTCTGACGATTTAATTGAATGCCTTATTGGAGGCGTACGTCTAGTAGTACTCATAGACTCTGGGTCCAAGGTGAATGTAATAAAAGGGGAAGATTGGGAATTTCTTTCCAGAAATAGAGCAATTATATGGGATCTTACTGAAACCACAGATGTTTTAAAATCGTATGGATCCGGACGTCCACTTGAACTGAAAAATAGATTTGTAACCACAATTAATCTGGTGGGAGAAAAAGAAATCCATTCTATGTGGTGATGAAGGGGGACATTTCACTGATGGGAAAGGACACAGCAAAACAACTAGGAATATTAAAGTTGGGACTAGAAGCGAATAAACCGGAGACAGCAATACCGTTTCCGAAGATAAAGAATGTGGTAGTAAAACTGTCCATAGATCCTTATGCAAAGTCGATCCAGCAAGCTGTGAGAAGAGTACCGATCTCAGTAGAAAGCCTGGTTGAGAGCAAGTTGGAGGAAGCCTTGCGAAGCGACATCATCGAGCGTGTTTTACAGCCGAGCGCTTGGATATCACCGATTGTGGTTATCTTCAAACCATCAGGGGACATCAGAATCTGCGTAAATATGCGCAGAGCAAATGAAGCCATCCTCAGAGAAAACTATCCGCTACCTACATTTGATTCCCTTATAACAAAATTGAGGAGAGCAAAATATTTTTCGCGACTGGACTTGTTAAGTGCGTATCACCAACTTGAGTTGCACGTGGACAGTAGCCCCATCACTACATTTATTACTCACAAGGGCATGTTCCGCTATAAACGCCTCATGTTCGGAGTGAATTCGGCAGTTGAGATCTTTCAGAGAACCTTCGAGGCAATCTTATCACATTGTGCGAATTGTCTTAATTATCTAGACGACATAATCGTATTTGGATCAACCGGGACAGAGCACGATGGGTGCTTAAAAGCCGTACTGAGTACCTTGAAAGAAAACAACGTAACATTAAACGAAACAAAATGCCTCTATAAAGTTTCCGAATTAGACTTTTTGGGGCATAAATTATCTAGCGAAGGTATCGATGTAGATCAAAGGAAAGTAAAAACAATTCTAGATTTTCGGGCACCAGGAAACAAGGAAGAACTACGAAGCTTCCTAGGTCTAGTAACATATGTAGGAAAATTCCTGCCGGACCTTGGAACAACGGTCGAACCTTTACGGAAATTAACAAACACAGACACCAAATTCGAATGGACCGAAGTCCACCAACGACACTTTGAGCAGCTCAAGCGATCATTAGCAAAGCTCCCAACATTGGCATACTTCGATCCACAACGGCGTACACGACTGATAGCAGATGCTAGCCCAGTGGCACTGGGAGCAGTGTTGCTGCAATTTGATACGCAAGCAAACCCAAAAGTGATATCTTTCGCAAGCAAAAGTCTTTCTAGTGTAGAGAAACGTTATTCTCAAACCGAAAAAGAGAGCCTGGCTCTAGTTTGGGCAGTGGAAAGACTCCACAAAACCATTAGAAATGATATTTAGGCCATCTTCGAAACCACCTGCACGGATTGAGAGATGGCTGCTAAGACTACAAACCTTCAAGTTTAAAATCATATACCAATCCGGCAAGCTAAATATTGCCGATTCCGTGTCCAGGTTATGCAAGCTACAGGACGAAAATTCATTCGACCCAGAGGGCGAACAACACATCTTCGCAATAGTAGAGAGAAGTGCCCCAAAGGCGATGAAAATTTCCCAAATAATCTCAGAAAGCAGAGAAGACAGAGACATAGTCGACGCAGTCAAAAAAATTAATAACGATTCTTGGCCATTACAGGACAAAAATATATATTTCCCTTTCAGAACAGAACTGACGTCAATGGGCCCGGTGATACTGAGAAACAACAGAATTGTAATACCTCAAACGCTAATGTTTAAATATCGCGTTAGTTTGAAACGTGCTTGAATTTCGCGATTCTCGCGATCTATATTCGTTGGTGACCTCCTCGATGTTATTCTTCCGAGGAGCCAAATAACCAACAATATTTCAAGTAAAAACGGCGTGACTTTCTGGCTACCAGCTAATGTCAGCCGATAAACACGGCGATCGGTAGATCAACGTGCAAAACGTTCAAATCAAACTCGTGTCGCGAAGGTATAGAGAGACAAAGAGAACAACAAACAGACGTACGTTGAACAGAGACAGGCGAGTAAGAGACAGACAGCGCCGCGTAGCAGGTCAGCTGACGCTCTCGCGACGCTTCGTTGCCGCATCGAGTTCACGTCGTTACTTGCTCACGAGACGTGCGAGGAGTAACTCGCTCACGAATCGTGCAGGCGATCACTTGCTATTGAGGCGCGCTAGCGATCACTTGTCCTACGAGTCTTCGCAGCGGTAAAAGTTCTCCAGTCGAGCTGTTGGATACTTGTTACAAGTATTTGACGGCGAGCTTTGGCACGACTGTGCGACCAGAACGGAGTTCGTTACGAGACCGTTCTTCGCGCTAGCAGAGAATCAAGCCCACCAAAGAGTTATTAAACTCTGGATTTACTGAATTATTGAAACAACTAATTCGTAATCCACTCTCCAGTCGAGCTGTCGGATGCTTGTTACAAGTATTTGACGGCGAGCTTTGGCACGACTGTGCGAACGGAACCGATCTCGATTACGAGATCGTTCCACACGCTGTCAGAGAGCCATAAAATAATAGCAATATTTATAAATCGAGCTCTGGATTTTCCGAGTTTCAAAATACACAAGTGTATTTCGGTGTGATTGACGCGAGATTCGTGTTCGTTCCCCGAATTCACTGCCCGCCGTTCAAGAGAAACTCTTTATTAACACACTTACGTTATACGCCGCTTCTATTGTGCGCAGATAGTCGATCGTGTGCGTGTAAGTGTCCAAGAGAAACTCTTGGAAGGAATCGTGTTTCCGATTCCGTACGGCCACCCGTGTAACACGGAGGACACTCTTTCCGAGTACATTTCCTCTGCCATAAGCTCTGGCATACGCTGTGACGTCCCAGTGATGCAGAAGAACGGATACTCGGATTGTGAAGGTCAATTTCCCTTACACCCTTGCCTTTCCTACGGGATTCGCATATTCTTCGGTGTCGGAATTGGCTGGTCCAGCCACAGGTCTCGCAGGTAAGGCCTGGTCTGTCCCCCCCTCCTCTGGGTGAGCGAGCGCGGCACAGCTAGGCAGGCTTGACCCGGTTCAACCAATATAGTCGCACCTGCCATATACGCCGTCGTCATTACGACGGAGATAGTATTGAGAGTGGGGATAGTGACTGGTCTGAACACGCTTAAAATACGCCCCCTCTATATATCTCTATATATAGTCGCTTTTGTGCAAGTAAGTGGTGAGTTGGACCACGTCTTCCACCGAGATTTCTATAGCCGCGTGACGTATTGAGTCACTCGCGAGCTTTGAATCAAGGTTGTTGATGCACGGGTTAATTCGGCTGGATTATCGAACTTGGAGCCTTACAACCTCCTTGTAAGATTAACCGCCACCCTTACGCTGACGCCCACGCAGTAGAATCGGCTTAACCGTGACTACGCTAGTGCGAGCGGACGGATTCTCGATTATCGAGATTCGTCAAAACCAATACAGTCCACTAACTCTGCGTTCTGAGCAGTTTGGCTGTATTCCCCCTCCTTCGATAGCGTTTATCGCCGTCAGGAGCGTACGCTACGCTATACACTAAGAATAGAGATATGATATTAGTAATCATTGATTATTATTCCAGATACCAAGAAATTAAATTCCTGAAAGTCACAACTTCATCTATGATAATAAGGAATTTTGTAATACTCACAATATCAAACTCATCCACACGCCACCTTATTGGCCGCAAGCTAATGGAGAGGTAGAAAACATGAACAAGTCAATCCTAAAACGCTTGCAAATTGCACATGCTAGCGGAAAAGACTACCAAGTGGAAGTACAAAAATTTTTGTTAATGTACAACTTCACACCTCACGGAATAACTGGAAAATCTCCGTCAGAACTTTTACTGGGAAGGAACATCAGAGACAAAATACCGTCTATAACAGAACTAATAGCCACAGAAGGAGACACTGAAGCAAAAGACAGTGACACTGTCGAAAAATAAAAAGGGAAAGATAGAGAAGACAAAGCAAGAGGAGCAAATTCCAGCGACATACAGCCAGGAGACAAAGTAATAGCACAAAATATGACAGCCTCAAACAAACTGGAACGTAGGTTCGGAAAAGATGAATAAAAAGTGATAGAAAGAAAAGGGAATGAACTTACATTAGAAAAAGACGGAAGAAAATTCAAAAGACATACGACACATGTGAAGAAATTGTCAGCTAGCCCAAAACAAAGTGAGGTCCTAAGTAGTAGCACAGCGACATACGTGGGATCAGACGAAGGGGGTCAACACGAAGATAATGGAAATTCGCAATTAAAGACCCAAAAGTTTAAACTGAAAAAGAAGGAGGGATTGTGGAGATCGGAGCTGGTCGAAGAAGAGGCTGAAGAGAGAGGGAAGGACCCTGTCGGCGAAAAGGGGGTAGGCGACCATGGGTGGGACGCCAGACCCCACGAGTAGTAGTTAATCGACCACCGAGGAAAGTAGTCGTGAAATGTAACAATAAGTGTTTACCAATACCAAAATAAAGCGTTACAATCAAGCCTACCTGTTACCCGAGTATTATTCAGAAAGCCTGTCCAGCGGGAAATCTCCGAGGTAGCACAGTCTCCTTGTACGTCCGTTTCTGTATCTGACGATATGATTAAACGTGGAACTTTGTATCGGGGTTTTATCAATGATTCGCCACTCGAAGGTCGTTCTCTACGTGGATACTGGTGCGCCGTTTTTATTCGTTTTCGTAAGTTATAAATGGATTTCCCCGAAATGCCCGTTGAGGACTTTGAAACTGTTTGTCGTTTCCTCTTTGTTAATCCTAAGTGCGAAGTTTTGACCTTTTTACAAACTTGGCGTATTTTACGGTATGGTGTATGTCGTAAATTATACCTATGTGATTTAGCGTTTTCGTTTGTACCTGAAGTTGTGGATCTTGGCCGTTTAGCAGTAATAGGCAGTACCTGGCATTTGCATGGGTTCCTTGAGAGAGCATCAGCATTTAGGTTCATTTTTCCCGCTTTGTATACTATATTATACGAGTACTCATCTAATATAAATCGCCAGCGCAGTAATTTCGATGATGGGTCACTAATATTTTGTAGCCAGATGAGCGGCTTGTGATCTGTTACTAATGTGAATGTGTTTCCATAAAGGTAAGGTCTAAAATGTTTGACTGCAAAGACAATGGCTAACAACTCTTTCTCGGTAACTGAATAATTAATTTCTGCTTTGTTAAGAGTACGAGAAGCATAAGCGATAGGCAAATGTTTACCTATTGTACCCTGACTCAGCACGGCACCTAAGGCATATTTTGACGCGTCGGTCGTTAAAATAAACGTTTTTCGAAAATCGGGATACTGTAGAAGGGGTTCCTGGCAAATCGTGTCTCTTAGTTGTTCAAATGCTATTTGATGTGCGGTGGTCCAGCAAAATTTCGTGTTCGTTTTTAGTAACGTACTTAATGGTTTTGCTATTTTCGCGAAGTCAGGTATAAATCGGCCATAATAACCGATGAGTCCCAAAAATTCCTTTATATTTTTTTCTGTTTTTGGTTTGGGAAATTCCTTTACTGCGCGCACCTTCTCAGGATTAGGTTTAACGCCATTTTCAGAAATAATATGTCCTAAATAGGCTACTTCGCGTCTTAAAATTTCGCATTTGTTTGGCTGGAGTTGAAGACCTGCTTTTCCTAATCGTTCGGCGAGTTTCTTAAATTTTGCTTCGTGTTCCTCAAGAGAGCGCGCGTGAATAACAATATCATCGAGATATGTGAATAAATCTGTTCCTTGTAGTCCCGTTAATGTTTGGTCCATTAGTCTCTGGAAGGTTGCTGGAGCGTTTTTTAAACCGAAGGGCATTCGAGTATATTGATAGTGACCGTGTGTTGCGGAAAAAGCTGTTTTGTGAGCATGTGCAGGATTCATGGGAATTTGGTGAAAACCGGAGGCTAAGTCGAACGTTGAGAAGAATTTAGCAGAACCGAGTTGATCAAGAATTTCCGTAATGTTCGGTAATGGGTACGAATCACCGATCGTCATTTAGTTTGCGAAAATCTACAACCATTCTCGATTGTTTGTCACCTTCTGTATCCGGTTCTTTTGGATCTACCCATATCATAGAATTATAAGGGGAGTTCGATGGTTCTACGATATTTTCACCAAGTAATTTTGTAATCTTCTTTTGTATTTCCTCTTTATGTATTATAGGGTGATTCGAACTCTTCGGATCTTTCGCGGGGTCGAAAGATTTCCGTCAGTTCGAGGAAACGGTGCGGCAGGAAAAAGGCCGACGGATCGAGAATCACAAGGGAGAGAAAGAGAACAACACGCTTGCGATAGATCGATGGTCGATTGAACAGAGACTGCGTCGATCGGCCGTTAGCGCGATCGCTCCTGACGCCCGTCCCCCGCGCGGCCCGCGAGAGTCACCAAGCTGCTCGATCCACGCGGGGACTCGCGGGACGCGGGAGAGAACGCAGGAGCGACGTCGCGCACGCGCCGTCGAGCTAGTCGTCTGCGTCATGTATTTACATATATATATATTTATATCTTCTCTCGTTTCCTCGTTAGAATCGCGAACATACCGCCCGCCTCGATGTCGGTTGATCGGCGTCGAAATTGTTTTCACCGGTCGATGGTGCGCGTGATCGAGGAGTCGATACGAGGAGGAGGGGAAGGGGGGCACCTCGCTACGCGTTCATTCAACTACGCGGTAAATGAACGCCGCCGCCCGCCATGACAGGCTCGCGTAGCGTCGTGGCGGTGTTAGTGTTTTAACCGCGGTTTTAGCCATCCTGGATCCTTCCGTGCTCCTCAGATATTGGCAGGGGGACCACCTTGGCGACAGTCCGACGGAAAGTGCGGGTTCCGGACCTCAGAGTCACCACACGGACGAGTCCGTCGTGTCCGAGGTGCACGTCGGTGACACGTGCTAACGGCCAGCGCGTCGGCGGTGTGAGTTCGTCGAAGACGAGCACGAGCGTGCCGATTTGGACGTTCTCCCGTTGTCGCTGCCACTTTGAACGCTGCTGCAACTGTTGCAAGTATTCGGTGGTCCACCTGCGCCAAAAATGATCGTGTAGATTACGGATAAGTCGCCACCGCGTGGTCAGAGACGAGGAATGAGTGTCGGAGGGGGGTTTGGGGGGAGAGTGAATCGGCTCGCCGACGAGAAAGTGCCCGGGAGTGAGTGGATCAGAGGACGTGAATTTAAACACGCTTCGACTCTGCACAGCAGCGTGGCCATTTCCTCATAGGTGAGTGTTGTCTCCCCTATTACCCGTCGAAGGTGTTTTTTCACGGACTTAACCGCTGCTTCCCACAGGCCGCCCATGTGCGGAGAGTACGGTGGAATGAAGATCCACTGCGTCCCGTCGTTGGCCAGTTCCTCCGAGACAGTTGCGTAGAACTCTGACGCCTCTCGGAACATCTCCCTCAGGACGGCGTCGGATCCCTTGAAGGTGGTACCGTTGTCGCTGAGCAGGTTGCTACAACGCCCTCGTCGCCGGAACGCCGCCACGAATGCAGCGGAGGTCAGATTGGTGACAGCGTCCAGATGTACGGCCTTGGATGTCATGCAAACAAAGACCATAATATAACCTTTATGGCTCTTATGCCCCCGGCCCTTGGATGTACGGATCTGCACCGGGCTAGCGTAGCCCACTCCTGCAGTGGAGAAGGGTTTAGCAGGGTGCACTCGGGACGGGGGGAGATCACCCATTCGCTGTTGCCCCACGCTAGCTCGAAGACGTGTGCACGTGACACAGTCACGCAGGAGCTTCTTGGCCCGAGCACGTATCCTGGGAATCCAGAACGCCCTGTGGATCCAGACCAGGGTTGTGGTGAGGCCCCCATGAAGAGTTTTCTGGTGCGCTTCTTGGATTATAAGCGTCGCCAGATGTGTCGACCTGTCGACGATGGCTGGATGCCGGCGTGACTCAGATAGCGATGACAGATGCAGGCGGCCACCGACCCGTAAGATGCCATCGTCACATACAAGAGGAGTCAACGCTTTGAGGCTCGAGTTCTGTGGAATCGGCTTACCTTGTGTGAGGGAGCCCAACTCCAGAGGGTAAGTACTCCGCTGAGAAATTCGGATCACGCTTTGTAACGCCTCTCGTAACTCGATTGTTGACAGGGGCCCGGTCGATTTGGCACCTGAAGTCCTGCAGTTGACCATGAAGCGACGGAGGTAGGCAGTGACTCGAGTCAGCCTCGAGAGGGACGAGAACCTGTTCAAAAGTGGACTTTCCTCTGGCGTCATGGTCACCAGTGCGACAGCTACGGTCCTCTGCTCCAGAGCCTCCACGTCGAGGATCTTCGGAGTCGACTCAGGCCAATCGCAGCTTACTTTTGACAGCCAGGAGGGTCCGTTCCACCACAGCGACGAGGTACGTAACCGCTCAGCGGAAATCCCTCTAGTGGCCAGATTTGCAGGGTTGTCCAGCGTCCCCACATGCCTCCACGTTGTTCCAGGTAGAAGATTTTGAATCTCCGCGACCCGATGTGCGACGAAGGGCTTCCACTTGGACGGATGCGACCGGATCCACGCCAATGCCACCGTCGAGTCAGTCCAAGCATGGACTGCGACCTCAGCGAGGTTCATCTCCGACTGCAGCGATGCCATCAGACGGGCGAGCAGGGCTGCGCCGCACAGCTCCAGCCTGGGAATGGTCAGTGGTTTGATGGGGGCCACACGTGTTTTCCCCATCAGCAAGCTCGATCAGGTCTCTGTTGTACGCCGGACCACGAGGTACACGGTGGCAACGTAGGCTCGCTCCGATGCGTCGCAGAACCCGTGGAGCTCCACCTCGGACTCGTCTGGTGAGTACCCTGCCCACCGTGGCACTGTGATCTCGTTTAACGCTGCGATCTCGGTCCGTAGTAGATCCCAGCGAGCCGCCACCGAAGCATCTACGGGTTCGTCCCACGACACGCCAGCCAGCCATAGATCTTGCATGATCGTCTTCGCCCTGACGATTACTGGAGCCAACCATCCAAGCGGGTCGAATAGCCGTGCTATTTCGGAGAGCACTGTTCGCTTGCTCCACGTCGACGGCACCGTATCGGCGATTCGAGGCCCACGGACGGCTAAGGAGTCCTGCCGGACGTCCCAGAGGAGTCCTAGAGCCCCATGGACTTCTTTGTCCTGGAATACCTTCGTCTCCACGCACGCTGAACGGAGGTCAGGGTCGTTACTGGCCCATTTGTCAAGCTGGAAGCCTGCTGATGCAAGGAGCCCAGTCAGCTGACGGCGTATTTCCATTGCAAGCTGGAGATCGTCGGCGCTGGCCAGAATATCGTCAACGTAGGTGTTGGTCCTGATGGTTTGTGCGCCTAACGGGAACTGATGTTCTTCGTCGGTGGCTAGCTGCCTTAACACCCTGTGCGCGAGGTAAGGAGCCGGCCCAGTTCCGTATGTGACCGTCGTCAGCCTAAAATCAGATACCGAATTACTGGGGTCAGTAGGAAATAAACACGGTTTCTGGATCATGTAGGCGAGGGGGGTGAGGCGCGCGGGGGGGTATCGGGTTAGGGGGGGTATCGGGTTACCGCTGGGGGGGGGTATCAGGTTACCGCGGGGCCTGCGGTTACGTCAGCGGAGGGGGGTATCGGGTTACCGCGGGGCCAGCGGTGGGGGGTATTATTTAGGCAAGATTTTTTATCAAATATGATACCCCTTAGAACTGGTCTTGAAAAGTGCTGATCTAGCACTCTCAAGGAGAGAGAGAGAGAGAGAGAGAGTATTATTTAGGCAAAACTACTTTAATTAAGTAGAGAGAGAGAGAGAGAGAGTATTATTTAGACAATATTTTTTTTATAAAATATGATACTCCTTAAGAACGAACAGGAACGAACAGGAATCGACCGCGGCAGGCTGGACGCCTGTATCTCTGAAAAGTCAGCAAATTCCTCTGCCTTGGGAACGTGTGAACGAAACACCGATTAGGGAGAGTGAGGCTAAGGTAGGACAAGAAGATGAAAGAGCTATTATGTTTTTAATCACCTTTTATTTTATCAGCATTACATCTCAGCCTAAAGCTAACAATTCGGTGTCTATTAATGAATTGCGTTCAAAATCTTCATGTTCCACAATTGCTTTTGCAAAATCATCGGTAACAGTAAATATTATTTGCATAAATTTGCAATATTTTGTTTGTACAGAATAAAGGTTCTCAGATAGCCACGAGTACATGTGGTCGATACAATATTCTAAATCAAACAATCTTGTCATCATTTTCTCGGCAATCTGTATGAACTTAGTCGAATTTGATAATTTTGCAAGCTTTATGCCATTAAACTGACAGAATTCCACAGTTATATCACCAACGTGCACAGCATTCCCCGAGTTGACAAAGTTCCGTAGAATGCCGTATCTCTTGTGTAGAAGATCTTTCCACGTAGCCATCGAAAATTGAATTTCGTTGCCGTGATTGTCGCCTATAGCCAGTTCTACGTGGCAGCAACCACCAATTCGAATCCCAATGTCAAGGTATTTGTAGAATGTATCCGTCAAGGGATATCTTCTGCCCAACATACGCATCGCACGCGTTATCCTCTGTTCCAAATTGTCAACTCTGATAAGAAAGAAATTGTACTTCAGTGGATATTTTTGCAGTATATTGTCAGAGAACTTACTGTGTGTGCGATTGCTTGAACTCGTTGTTCGTTGCTCGGGCAGACCACATCGTTGATACTTCAATACGGACGATGTAGCCGACAATCATTGAAAAAAGCCAGTAGCCAAGCTATTTTTTAAAGTGCTGACACAGCAGGAGAGGTGTGGAGGGGGGGGGGGGTACTTCGGTTGCGATTGGCTTTTATTTTTGGGGCTAATTCTATTTAAGAAAAGAAACATACAACTTTTGTAGAATAATATTGTTATACTTTATTCAAAAAAACATGGTCCTTGTCGCTCATTATATAATTGACACAGTTTAAATACATTTTCCATGGCACAAACACCAGTATGGAATGCACATCTATGCAATCCTTTTTGCAGCTTCGACAATCTTGGAACGTCCTCTTCTAGATCCGTATCCGCGTCAAGAGCTTCGACTCCAGTTATTTTCCATAACCATGTTTTCTTTTCCAATCCCTTGACAATGGCCTGCGTATTTTCCAGAGCTAGTTTCAAACAACTTTTGGCTTTATTGTATGAGACATATCCGTCTTGCCAAGCAATTCCATGATGTCTCCTCGTTAACCACCAAACCTGACGTATTTCAGCAGCAGTCAATCGATGAATTCCAAATGGAGGCTCAAATATCCAGTGCAATAGTTTATTTCCATCCCGTAAAATTGCCGCTTCTTTTACAATGAAATCGTTTGACTCGGTCTTGAATCCTTGTAGATCAACGAACGTTACACGAACCATTATGTGCTGCGTTAAAGTATTCTACGCACTACGTTGGTCAACGGGCTGTACTCGACTATACGATCGTGTATGATTAAGCAGTAAGCAGTTGTGTTGACTGGCACATTATCTCTGCATTCAAAATCTATGCGCACATCAATGGTTGCACTTTTAACAGACTCGTTTTGACGCGAGCAGTCTATGACCACAAACGGACCACGTGATAAGAATTCCAATTCATCCAATAGTGGTTCACTGTATCCGTTTCCATAATATGAGTTTTGAAATTTCGCATACATGTCGTCAAGTACTGCATACTTATTTTTTTCAAAGTCCAAGTTCAGGTCATCATATGAGTACGATTCCGAATTTAGGTATAGCCGTATGTTTGACAGTTTACAATCGTCGAATTGATTAGCACTTGTGTTCAATTTGTTTTTCCTGTCATTCTGCAATGCGAATATGATGAAGCGAGGTTTCTCCAATTGCGTTACTGTCTTTATGGCCCACGTGTGCTTCGTAGTTGTCTGTAAATGCGGATATTCCTATAGATCCCAAGAGCGAAAACTCATAGGTATGAATTGTCCTCTCTCGAGAATGCGCAATAACGACAGTTTAGTTACTTCTTCCAGGCTAACATGAGGCATTCGCCACTGAACTTTGAATAATTCGAGTTTAGGTTTTAAAGTATCAGGACCAATCAAAGCGTTTAGATCGTTCCGTGATCGAATTAAGACCAACTCTTGACGCGGATTAACGATAATCTTGTTATAATCTTCGCCGAAACCAAACAGCATATTGAATGGTATACAGAAATTGAAATCTGTAACATTCAGCTTACGATACCAGCCGGCAGTACCCAATGTTTTACTTTTTCCGGGAGAGATGGATACATGCGTTTTTAACGCAGTCGTTATTCCAGGATTTTTACAGCTATCTATTTCGACTCCATTCAGTTCATATCGAATTTCATCAAACATGAAAGTAGCGCAATTGGTATCGAGAATAACATTGTCACTTGTTCCTTGAGCTGGAGTCTCCGTTAAAACGACTTTTCCTTCGATGTACAAGAAACTCTCGCACGGCAGCGTATACAGATCCTGCTGCTGTATCGGTATTCTTATTTCATCACTATTTCCAAGAGTCGTATTTGCATATGGATTATATGTGTGCACGTCTATCTTGGTTATACGATTATCAGAGGTTGGCACATTGCCAATTGCCAAAATGTCAGACATTATTGCTTTACAACAAATCCCAAAGATTGTAGAAAACGCACGTTTTGCAAACTCAGGTTCTTCCTCAGCGTAGGTGTTCCAATGCTAGGGTGATAATTTGTCTGACTCACTTTGTCGATGAACGTATTTGTTGTGGCGGTCGCGATTAGAGACCCGTTTGTTTTATTATACAAGAGCATAATACAGCACTTAATCGTAGGTGCTACGGTCTCGTCGTCTTACATGCAATCTAACAGTTATGTCTTCGCCACGAAAATCAATCAGGCGATTGTTTTGATCTACCAGACGTATTTCTAAATCATCTATTCTTCGCACGACGATGGGAAGATAAATGACTCGGGGCGGAGTTTCCGAGATCTTATATCCAGGAAGAACCCGAGGTGAAAATTCATGAATAATGTGTACGGGTTTGTCATTACTGTATGATCCAGCTGTTATGTTGCATTCCACTCTGATCACGTTGATGCTTATGATATTCACAGGAGTATCGGATTCATACCAAGTTTTAGGTGGGAGTATACGGTTTGCCGAAAATCCAAGCAACGATCCTATGTTATTAGGTTTCTCAAAATTAATCTTATAGGAGCAATATATTTCACTCTTTATCGTATTATTGTTAGCACGTATGATGAGGGGGTATTCGTCGTTGTCCTTGGAATCATGTATGTCGGGATATCTCCTCAGGATTTCTCGTTTCAAGTACTTATCGATTGCGTCCAGTTCATATGATCCTTCAGGAATTACAATTTGTACAAGATTTAAACATCTTGCATTTCTTTACGCAACGCGAGCTATTTCGAGCCAGCCGATTTCTTTCGCCATCACTTCTTACATTGGTTTCGAGTCCGCGACAAGGCCGGCCTATGTATAAGAACTCCGCGTCGCTTTAGTTTTTGTACACCTCGTCGAGCTCAGCTGACGGGCTCGACACCTGCACCGAGTTGAACGATCGCTATTGTAAACCGCGTGGCGCCGAATGTTTACTTTTCGTTCCGTACTTGTCTCGTGAGCCACCAAACCGATATTCGATGTCAAATCCACTGCTAATATTTCCATTGTCTTCCTCGCCGCACCGGTCGTTAGGGCAATGCCCCGATTGCAAACGTACGTTAGGTGCTGGCGGCTCCTCACATTTTCAAAAATCCCCTCCTCAATCTCTCCCAACCGGTGGCCACAGACAAGTATAAGTAGGCTCGCCGAATTCGCTCGCCCTCTCGTCGTTCCCTGACCGCTTGTCAAAACGCGTTATTGTCGGTGCGCTTCTTACCTTCTTAAGAGTCAACCGTTCGTTATTTCTATCTGTCCTTCCATCTACCGCACTCGCGATTGCTTGTCGTCGATCGTGCGCCTTCAATTTATTCGGTCATCTATTAAGTTGTATATACTGTAAATATTGCATGTGATTAAAGTGTAAGATTCACCACATCGTGTTGCTTTCAAAATACCCGCCTCAGCCGCCTTCCTCATCTCAATTAACAACACAATTTCTTCATCATTTTCACCAAAATAAAATTTATTGTTTCACGCATCGACGTTGGGTATTGTGTGAAACGTTTCAAAATCCACGAGACCCAATTCGTAATCATGATTACTCAAATCTATCGAGGGAAAGTACTGGACCGAAAGCATGCTGCTCTTACCCGATAACGTTAGCGTCAACGATGAATGCGCCATGTTTATACAAAAAGGTTAAAGTAAGTAATGAAATGGTATGTATCGATAGTGTACTTTTATAACGAGTTTTCCTCAAGAAATTTTACACACAGTTGTCCGCATATGGTTTGATTGAAATTTTGAAAACGTGTATGATTGTAAGTAATTTTTGAGGAGGATCCAAAGTATGCAATAAGTTCCGCAGGAGGTCGTAGATTACCAAAGCTGTCAAAGTATTTTACGGTACGATTGCGTTTCACGTACGCGACCCAATGTGTACCTGGACCGGTACTTTCATCCAAGTTTACTATACCACTCTCATTTACATTTACTCTCGTTGGAAGACTATCACGCATGTAAACTCCGCGGAAATTAGGTATATTGTTTCTTCCTATATTCTCAAGCTGAACATTTGTCATTGGTTGTGTCCCTAGTTTTTCGTGGATCCAACTTTTTTTTTTAAGCCATTACCCTTCTTGTAAGGTGCGAGATAAAGTCCGCGACCTTCCATAGCGCGATTATGACGCTGCATTTCCTCCAGCTGTTTTCGCGCAGCCTTGGCATCGTTCACAGCCTTCGCTACACCAGCAGCAGCACCGGTCAGCGCCCCAATAGCTGACAACGCAGGTAGGAGGAATGGGAGGAAACCGCCTCGCTTTGCTATCGGTAGAGCTCGTTTCCTCTTCTTCTTACCGCTACTGTCATTGCTCTTTTTTTTCTTGAGCCCCATTCCGAGCTTTGTCTTAGTTTTCATCGCAGCCCAAACAGCTGCCGCAGCTGCCTTCTCGCCAAATGTAGCGTCCTATGCAGTTATGCGTTGACGTGCTCGATCAGCTAAAATACGATCTGCCGCGTGACGATTTGCCAAATCTTTGTTCAGAGAGTATGCAATGTCGTGTTCTCTACAGGCTGAGTATAATGGATTCACACCTCGATCGCCACGGGACAAACGCTTGTGCAAACGTGTGCCAGGATCACAAAATTGATATCCTGGTACATGCAACTCGAACGGCAATTTATTTATTAGGGTATTTATTAATCCTGCCCCCGCTACCGTACACATGTTACGAAAGCCATTAATACACTGACTGATATCTCTTTGTCGCAGTCGTATAAATATTCCCCTCCCCCGCTTATCTGTTATTTTTACAACAGCGGCGATGAAGTTCGTAAGACAACGCGTAAACATTCAAGTGTTCTCAGACAGAAAGTTTGGTGATGTTATGCACCATGTTCTGAGACATGGACCATTATTGCTTGACACTGTTCGCGGTATAGTGTGCGGCTCTTCCAATTGCGGGAAAACTAATGTTGTCATTAGCCTACTGGAAAGTCCCAATGGTGTGCGATTCGAGAATGTGTACGTATATTCAAAGTCGTTGCAACAACCAAAATATCAATATTTGGAAAAGCTACTCTCATCCGTGGAGAACGTTGGCTACTTTCCTTTTTCAAACAATACCGACGTCGTTCCACCAAACGAAGCTCTACCGAATTCTATATTTATTTTTGATGACGTGGCATGTGACAAGCAGGATGTGATTAGAGAGTACTTTTCCATGGGAAGACATTCAAAAGTGGACAGTCTGTATCTTTGTCAATCGTATGCAAGAATTCCAAAGCACCTGATTCGCGATAATGCCAATCTCTTAGTTCTATTCAAACAGGATAGTATGAATTTACGTCATGTGTACGATGATCATGTAAATACAGACATGACTTTTGGACAATTTAACCAACTGTGTGCGAAATGTTGGCGACAAAACTATGGATTTGTGGTTGTAGACAAGGATAGCCCAATGCATAGAGGTCGTTATCGGCGCGGATTTAATGACTATGTCGTATTATAACAACATCATTTGATCAGCAGCCTGCGTTGTGATTGGGAACATCGAACCAGTGTGTCGAACGAGCATTGAACGGGTATTGAACGGGTGTTGAACAGGTATCGAACGGGTGTCGAACAAGCATCGAACGGGTGTCGAACAGGTATTGAAGGGGTGTCGAACGGCATCGAACGGGTGTCGAACGGCATTGAACGGGTGTCGAACGGGTGTCGAACAGGTATTGAACGGGTCTTGACGTTTCTAATTGAACATGGGGCAAACTTCCGTTGAAGAGAACAGAAAAAAAGAAGTGTTAACAAAAGAGATTGCCAAGACGAGTGAAGCTAGACGAAAAAAATACTTGGCACTCAAAGCTGGAAAAATGGATACCAACGCGGTGTTGGAGCAAAACTTGCAGCCATTGATTACCCCCTTGAAACAATTGGTTGAAAACACAAAACATCATCTTCAGGTAGCATCATCTCCAGAATTAGCATGTCCACTGCAGCAGCAACAACAACTGCCTGTGCTGTACGCTACACCTAAATATCGTGGGTTGAAGAGAGTATATCCGGAAACACCTTTAAAGCCAACACCTTATCGATTACCGAAAAGACGTTGCTCAGATACCGAGCCCTGTGTTGAAAAAGTATGGACAGATGAAGCAGACACATCTAAACAAAATATTCTCGAAACGACAATGCGAGAGATTACTGAAAATCCTGAACAACATGAAGAAGCCACTACCTATTTGAACCAGAATCTCGGACCACTGTCGCGGGAATATCTGAATTTATTTTTCACAGATAAGAAAAAACAGGCCGACTACGTTTATGGTGTGTATTATAAAAACAATGAGATGATGCTTGGGGATAAGAATTTCGATGTGGATATGGAAGATAATATAATTATAGATAATGTAAAGTACAAAGGAACGCCAGGTCTTTTCGAACTAATTTTCAAGAGAATTCCCGACGATACTCTATACACGGATGTCGACAAACAAAAATATAAAAGTATACTGCTGACAACAAATGCACACAGACGCAGTCATAAAGCTGCAAATCCCCTATTGGGTAATAGAGGATACAAATATAAACATATAATTGCACCGCTACTTGAAACGCGTGGTGGAAGAGGCTTGTCCCAACCACAGTTGTCAAATACATTACCTAAGCACATGACGGTTACCGATAATGCGATTGATTACGTACATTGGGATGACCCAAACGAGCTGGTGGATAGAATAAGATTGTTGTCGTCATCGCGAACTGCTGGACATACAGGCATGATAATGAAATTGTTTCAATAATAGAGGAGCTCCGAGAAGCGGGTTTGATTATAAATTAACGACCGTTTCAATCATCACCGTCAATACCTTTTACGATGTCGATCAACAAGTTTGGTGTTACTTTACGAAACGCTTCAAATACGGATGTCGTAACATGCAAGAATTATGTTCGGCGAAGGACGCTTTGTCTGGATGGTGACGCTTTCGACGCGAGAAACAGGAAGATAAGACGTTTAGCAGACGCGACCAATGATGACGATGCTGTGAATAAGACATACTTGGACAAAGAAATGGTGCACATCTTCAACAAAATTCAACGAATCGAAAATAGCATGAACGGGAAAATTGAACAATTACAACACATTGTTAAAAACTACTTCGCTGAAGCAAAGAAAAGTTGCGACGCTGAACGCCAAAAAATAATGGACAAACTCCATAAATTACAAGAATATGTTGAATTCAATTTGATGCATGAAAACGAAGCACGCATTGTCCCTCAGGCGCAAGACAGAGAGTAGGTTGTTCGAGGAATCATGGGAGTAATTATGTATTTTTTTAAGCAATAAATCGGTTAAATATGTATAAACTGAATTTTATTTTTATTACATTTAATACTTTTACCTTATATTTCTACGAACTTATCATGTATCCCTACGGTTTCTACTCGCTAAGGTCAAGGAATGATGGGAGAAATGATGTGATCACTCGCAGTAAATATTTTTTTAAAAAATGTTATTTATTATCTTTTTTTCTTACATTTTTATATAATACGAACTTATCATCTATCACTATGGTTTCTACTCGCTAAGGTCAAGGAATGATGGGAGGAATGGTGTGGTCACTCACAGTAAATATTTTTTTTACATGTTATTTTATTGTATTATTTTATTGTATTATTTTACAATTTAATATAATACATGGGAGGGGGAGGGCGGCGGATCCTTAGCAATCTGAAAACAAATAAAAAAAAATGTATCATTATTATGAATTGTTATATAGAAAAAATGCTTAACTAATACTTACTATACAAATAGTCCCGCCACACTGCATACAAACTCCTCATCCCATTCCTCCATATCACAGATAAATTTTTTGAAACTTTTCCGCCACATACGAATAAATGTTACTCGCTGAATACAATATTCAAATGTCTGTAAAAAAGAAAAAACGTAAAGTACATATCAATGATTGTGAATACGTTTAAAAAAGTATTATCTTTTTTTTCTTTATGAATATTTTAAATAAATGGTAAACTCACCATAGATTTTAATACGTCTTCAAGACGCATATTTTCGTCGACCATTATATATTCTCTTCTGTTAAGACTTACAAACATTTTTCACTCCCGATTATACAAATATTGTATACATATTTCTCTTAGCATTGAAGTCCCAACCTTTTTTATGCATATTCCCCACCAAGTTGCAATGAAAGAGGCTGCATTCGAAAAATTTTACCGTGAGAAAAAGACGTGAGTGCAGAATTTTTCTGTGAGATACTGACAGCATCAGTGTCTAGACGAAAAGACTGCAAATTCCGCGACATGCGTTAGTAGAATTTTACCATGAGATACTAGACTATTGCAAACTCTTTGGCTGGCACGCGAAAGATTGTCACAATTTTGCTGTGGTAGCTTCATCATGTTATACCATGTAACATATGTGCAAACCAAAGAAACTGAGACGCATGCGATAGAACTTTGTCAGCATCAGCGTCTAGACTAAACGACCACGTGCCAGCTACAAGATTGAGAATCGTGCGAAACGTTAGTATAATTATTGTTAGTTGAATTTTTTACCATGAGATACTAATGCAAATTCCTTGAGACGTGAGCGAAAGAACTTTTGCTGTGTCAGCTACATCATGTTATACCTCGTGTCGGCGGCTATAAATGGCATCGCCCCATGAATTAGATTTTTAGTCGTCGTTGTAACGTAGTGAAAAAAAAACAGTGCAACCATGGAAGCAGTTGTACAAATGGAATGTCAGTTGCAGACCCAATCTGATCACATAAATTCGCAGGATGAATACCTTGATTTTGAGGAAAAATGCGACGAGTGCCTCGAGTTGCTTGAAGAATATAGTCGAGCAAAACTTCCTCGTTTATCGATCGGAGTTCGACAAGCGGTAATCGCTCGTATTGCTGGACTCGAGAGGTTGAAATATTCATTGCGAAGACGTTTCGCATGTGTGGGTGCTGGACATTCGAGCACAGGACTCTTGTGGCGCGAAATAGACACCGCTTTCAAAAGTCGCATATTATCTGGTGTTGTTATCAATTCCAATTATATTGAACCTCGCAACTTCCTCCAGGATGCGAAGGAATTGGTACTCGAAAAAGTGCAGAGCGCTTTGGCAAAACATAAGGTCCTAAAAGTGAACACTGTGTTTAATGGCGAATTTGTAGCAGGCGATAAACGTTCAAACAAAAGCATAAACACAAAGAACTGTGAAATCTTCAACACAACAGATCTCGAAGAGTTGTACGAGCGGTGCATCGTGGAACCGATCCTAACATCGCTGGAAGAATTTCAGGAACGGGATAGCGGATGGGCATTATCGCGAATACTCAATCTTACAGTCAACATCAACAAGTATAACCCACTGCATGCGGGGTGCAATATTCAGTTACCGCGAGAAATAATGTTGAAGAAAGCAGTAGTTAACATGCAATCCACAGAAAATACATGTTTTGCATGGTCAGTGATTGCTGCTCTGTATCCCGCTAGAACTAACGTAAACCGTCAGCATGCATACCCACATTACGCGAACGTATTAAACTTTGAAAACATTGAGTTTCCAGTGTCATTGGATAAAATTACAAGGTTCGAAAAGTTGAACGATATTTCGATCAATGTGTATGGTTTTGATGAGATGAAGAAGAAAGGGGCAAAATCAGTCGTATTTTTTCCCCTTCGCCTCACTAAGCAGAAGAGGGACCGACACGTCAACTTGCTGTACATACAAGACCGGGCCGGCAGTACTGTGGGGCACTATGTGTGGATTAAGAATTTGTCCTGACTCGTCAGCATGCAATTGAATAAGGCCAAGCAAAAGAAATTCATCTGTGATCGGTACGTATAAGATTTAAAAAAATAAAAGAATAGAGGTAATTAATGGAAATTTTGTTTTTTCAGGTGTGTGCATTACTTTTCGTCCGACGAAAGATTGCAGGCCCATGAAAAAGACTGTGTAGAAATGAATGACTGCGCCATCGTGCTACTCAGCGAGTATGATAAATGGCTCTCTTTCGACAACTACATCAGGAAAGAACGACTACCATTTGTGGTGTACGCCGATCTCGAATGTACTCTGGAGAAGACGGAAGACTGTGGGGGGGGGGGGGCAAGAGGGGAAACTTAAATCGCATCACGAAGTATTTAGCATAGCATACTATGTACATTGTTCTCACGATGCATCTCTATCGGTATATCGATGTCGTCGCGATCCAAAGTGCGTCTCATGGTTCGTTGAAGAATTCGAGAATTTGGCACATTTTGTAAAATCCACGTTATCCCGTAATATACCTATAGAACAGTTAACGAATGAACAGTGCGATGTATTTATCAATGCAACACATTGTCACATTTGTGAAAAACCATTTGAGGAAAACGATCTACGGGTGCGCGATCATTGCCATCTGACAGGACGATATAGAGGTCCAGCACATCAAGATTGCAATCTAAATTACAAAAGTTCATTTTGCATTCCCATAGTTTTCCACAATTTATCCGGATACGATTCACATTTCATTATCGAAGAAATAGCTACTGCGTTTGAAGGTAGTGTCAATGTATTACCCATAACGAAAGAAAAGTACATTTCATTTACAAAAAATGTTGCTGATATGCAATCAGAGTCACGAAATTATATTAAATTACGATTCATCGATTCGTACAAATTCTTAAATACAAGTCTAGACAAATTAGCATCTTTCCTTGATACAGACAAATTGACAATTTTACGTTCTGAATTTCAAAATCTTTCTGTTGAAAATTTCAAGTTGTTGACGCGAAAGGGTGTTTTTCCATATGAATACCTTGACTGCGCAGATAAATTAGATAATCGGTGTTTGCCGCCGCGCGAGTCATTTTACAGTTCGCTGACAGGTGAAACCGTATCCGAGAGCGACTACGCGCACGCCGAGAACGTGTGGCAGCGTTTCGGCATAAAAACCTTGGGTGAATACAGCGATCTGTACTTGAAAACTGATGTTTTGTTATTGGCTGATGTTTTTGAAAATTTTAGAGAAAGTTGCATTAGGAGCTACGGTTTAGATCCTGCGTATTATTACACTTTGCCCGGTTTTACGTGGGATGCTATGCTAAAACATACAAAAATTAGATTTGAATTATTAACTGATATCGATATGGTGATGTTTATTGAACGTGGTATACGTGGCGGTTTAAGCCAATGTTCTGGCAGACATGCGGAACCCAATAACAAGTACATGCAGTCGTATGACCCATCGAAACCATCATCGTACTTGATGTATTTTGATGTAAACAATTTGTATGGATGGGCAATGTGTCAACCTTTGCCGTATGTAAAATTTCAATGGGTCGACGACATTGCAAATTTTGATCTATCTTCGATCGCTGCTGATTCACCCATAGGCTACATTCTCGAGGTGGACTTAGAATATCCGCAACATCTGCACGATGTTCATGTCGACTTGCCGTTTTGCCCGACGCGTGCCAAACCATCGGGCAAGAAAGGCGAGAAGTTGCTCGCAACGTTATACGATAAGCAACGTTATGTTATACACTATTATAATCTACAGCAGTGCACGCGCCATGGTCTTCGTATTACAAAGATACATCGCGTTCTCTAATTCGCACAATCACCCTGGCTCCGCGAGTACATAGAATTAAATACTCGGTTTAGAACATGCGCGAGAAACGATTTTGAAAAGAATTTGTACAAATTGATGAACAACGCGGTATTCGGTAAAACTATGGAAAATGTGCACAATCGTGTGGATGTAAAACTCTTGATACATTGGGGTGGTAGATATGGTGCAGAGGCAATGATCGCGAAACCAAATTTCCACAGCCGCTGTGTATTTTCGGAAAACCTGGTCGCTGTGGAATTGCGCAAACTCATGGTGAAATTCAACAAGCCAATATATGTTGGCATGTGCATATTAGATATTTCCAAAACCTGCTTGTACGAATTTCATCATGAGTACATGGTTCCTCAATATGGTAAAACTTGTAAAGTAATGTACACAGATACCGACAGCTTAATTTATCATATTATGTGTGAGGACATTTATGAAACCATGAGGCGCGATATTGGCCGTTTCGACACAAGTGATTATCCGATAGATAATAAGTATAATATCCCGGTTGTAAATAAAAAGGTTCCCGGCTTGATGAAAGACGAGAACAACGGCATGATAATGACGGACCTTGTTGGGCTGAGAGCAAAAATGTATGCATTGTGATAAGATTTTAGTTTGAAGAGTAATTTTAGGATTTTAGTTTACTGATTTTACTCTTACATATATTTATTTTAGTCAAGTTCACACGTGTTTACACACAGAATGGTTCTTAGAGACTAGCTCGCTCGTCACTCGTGTCGCTTCACACATCCACACACACACATTCATACGTTCGATTCGGTCGATACAGTCGCTCGATATGCCACAGATTCGCAGTTGCCTATCTAACACATGATTTCTGCACACTTCCTCTCAACTGCAAATCTGTAATTTTTGTTACATATGTGTTTCGCGTAGAAGTTTATTCCTATGCTCTTTAAATTTTACGATACCTAGTGGTTTTGTTAGTACATCTGCTGTTTGTTCAGTTGTAGGACAATATTCTAAATTTACAATACCTTCGCTATATTTTTCGTGTATAAAATGAAATCTAACATCGACGTGTTTGCTTCTTTTGTTGAGAATACCGTTTTTAATCAGACTGATCGTGCTTTGGTTATCAATTAAAACCTTAGTTTTTACTTCCTTATTAGTTAAGGTCTCTAGAATATTTTTTAGATATATAAGTTCTCTGCAACACTCTGCAGCCGCTATATATTCAGCTTCTGTCGTAGATAGTGATACTATGGGTTGTCTGCGTGAGCTCCAACGTATTGGACCGTTCCCATAGAAAATTGTATATCCTGTTGTACTTTTTCGCGTAACGGTATCACCTGCGAAGTCGGAGTCACAGTATCCAATTAATTCATTATTTTCCGCTGTATCTGTTTTTGAATATTGAATTCCTAGATTTCTGGTTCCCTGTAAATATCTTAAAATACGTTTTACATTAATTACATCTTGGCTTGACGGATTTTCTATAAACCTGCTAGCATAATTGACCGCGAAAGATATGTCCGGTCGTGTTTTAGTAGATAAGTATTGCAAACTACCTACCAATTCTCTGTAAGGAAATACTTTATCATATTTTGTCACCTTTGCGTCTGTATTTGTATTTGTATTTGTATTTATACTTACAATTGGCGTAGATACCTGCTTTGAGTTTTCCATGTAATATTCTCTTAATAAACATTTTACAAAGTTAGTTTGACTTATTTTTACCTCGAATTCTCTTGACAACTGTTCTTTTATACTTTTCAATTCATTGATACTTTTACTTATTATTATCCCATCATCGACGTACATTGCTAGAATTGTTAATTCATTTTTAGATTTAAATATACATTGATCAGATGGAACCGATTCGAATCCATTTTGTTTTAGGAAGTTCTTGAAGCGCTGATTCCATTTCAGTGGTGCTTGTTTCAGGCCGTATATGGCTTTTCGAAGTCTACAAATTTTTTCTCCAGCGTCGAATCCTTCTGGCAATTTTATGTAGAGTTCTTCTTCTAATTTCCCATATAAAAACGCGGTTTTAATGTCGAATTTTATCATATTATATTCTTCTTGTACAGACAAGGCCATGATTAGTCTAAGAGTGCTGATTGGAAGCACTGGACTATAGGTTTCTTCATAGTCGATGCCTTTTTGTTGTTCACACCCGCGTGCTACTAGACGAGCTTTATATCTTCCATCGTCTTTCACTTTAAAAATCCATTTGGTACTTAGAACCCTTTTGTTTTTTGCCGTTTCTGGATTTACTTCAATCCATGTTTCATTTGATTTTAGGGAATTCTTTTCTTCTTCTATGGCTTGTTTCCAGTTTTTAGAATCGTTTCCTTCAGTTGCTTCTTTGTATGTAAGATGTACGTAGTATTCGCCATACCTTTCTGTGAGTCTTCTTTCTCTTATTCCTCTTCTTACTGTTGTAGTTGTATTCTCATCTGAGTCTTCCTCCGTTCTTTCGGTGTTTTCTATGTTATCTGCACTTTGCGTATTTGTTTCTTCCTCTGTTTCTGTAGTATTCTCTTCTTCGTTGGTATTTTGTTCTTTTTCTTCTTCATCCCGACTGAATTTTAATGTAACTTTTGATAAATTTGGTTCATTATCTTTATCTTCATTTCCGCTAATATTTCCAAAAATAACATCTCCCGCTATTATTATTTTCTTCTTTTCTTCGTCCCAGAGTCTATAGCCACACGTGGAGTATCCTATAAATATTAACTTTTTACTTCTTACATCTAGTTTTCGTTTGTACCCTAATTCTTTCGCATATGCATCGCAACCAAAAATTTGTAAATTAGAGAGATCGGGCCTTTTGCCTAACCAATTCTCTGCTGGCGTTTTTACAGTTGCGTTTGTTGGACTCCTATTTATTAAATACACCGCCGTGCGTACTGCTTCCCCCCCCACATACTTTTGTTAATTTTTGCATCTATTAGTAAAGCCCTTGTTTTATCTAATATCGTACGGTTTAGTCTTTCTGCTTTACCATTTAGTTGAGGTGAGTATGGGACCGTGAAATCCAGAATTATCCCACTGTCTTTGCACCATTTCATCAATTCTCGGTTTGCATATTCTCTTCCATTATCGCACCTCAGTTTCGAGACCTTTAAATTCCATTTCGCCTCGCACTGTTTTATGTAAAATTTTAAAGTATCACTCACCTGGTACTTTCCTTGTATCGGGAAGACAGCCGCAAAATGTGTATAAACATCGAGTACTGTTACGAAGTACTTCATTCCATCCCATGTGGCTGGTTCTATCGGGCCACATATATCTGAATGTAAAATTTCTAAAGGTCTAGTTGCTTTAGATCTTTCTTCTCCAAACGGTTTTCTCGTCTGTTTTGCTTCTATGCAGATGGTACATATTTCTTGGTCGTTTAGATGTTTGGATGTTAAATTTATTCCCTCGCTGAGATTAATTAACTTTTTTATATTTGTAATAGTCAAGTGTCCTAATTTTCTATGCCAGTTTTTGGCACTTTCGCTTGATGCTAACAGACCTTCCATTTTTTTGATTTTTTTAATATCAATCACATACATCCCGTTCTCTCTTCGTGAGCTTTCTAGAATTTTTGTACCCTCTTTTAAAATTTCTACTTTGTTTTTAGTGAACTTTACCACTCCGTCATTTTGTGTGACTGCGTCTACGGAAAGTAAGTTCCTGCTTAGTTCTGGAATTAATACAACATCTTTTAGTATGCAATTTTCGGTCTCAATATCTCCTATCACTTCGCCTTTCATTTTTATTGACTTTTTTCCGGTTGCAATTTCAATACTTACAGGTTTTTGCTTTTCTAGCAATTCGATATCATTAACCATATGGTTCGAGGCTCCCGAATCTACTATCCAGTCTTCTTGTTTTGTCTTACATGCTACGAAACATACCTTGCCTTCTCCATACCTTTTTATGGAGCTTGTGTTCCTATTCCTAAAGAAGCAATCTTTTTCAGCATGGTTTGTTTTTTTACAGATATTACATCTCTGTTCATCTCTTGAGTAATTGTTCTTCATTTTGTTAAAGCGATTTTCTTGATTTCCATTTCTGCGGTTGTTGCTGTCGGAGGGCTCGGCTCTGCAAAATCTAGCTATGTGATTAGTACCATTGCATTTAAAGCATTTTTTGACCGTTGACCTGAACGCTACTGTTTCTTCTTGGGTATCATGTTTATTTAATCTTTGTTCTTCAGCTTGTAGTCTTGTTATTAAATTCGTTAAAGTTTTCTCTTGTTTTTGAGTTGATTCCCAAGCACATACAAAGTGTTTGTACTGGCTCGGTAACGTAGTAAGTATTTTTGTGACTAACATGGTATCATCTATTGGTTGTTTTAATGCGTTTAATCTATATACTAAATTTTCAAGGGTACTTACGTGTGACGCAATATCGCTTCTTTTTTCAAACGTATAATTGTAAAATTCTGCTAATAGAGAGCATTTCTTCTGTTCCGTATCTTTTCCGTATATCTCAGTTAATTTGTCCATCATTTCTTTTGATGTTGTACAGTACAATAAGTGCATTTGTGGTTTCCGTTCGGTTGAGGTGATTATTAATTTCTGAGCATTGGCGTCTTTGTACTCCCATTCTGACTTCCTTTTATCACTCCAATCTCCTGCTGGAATTTCTCCGCCGTTTATTATATTTTGTGCATCAATTGATTTAAACAAGATTGTTATTTGAAACTTCCAAAATTGGAAATTTGACTCGTCTTTTAATTTTTCGATTTGTAACGTATCCACGTGGTTGTGATTTCCGTTATAGGTAGCCATTGTTTCTTTGTTTCGTGATCACGTTCGAACGTTCTCGAAGTTTTGTTCACTGTTATTATTCGATTTTAACACTGATTTTAGTTGCTTTTAGAAAAGAGATTTTTACTTTCCTTTTTTTACTTTTCACCAGGGAAGGGATCTGGGCCCATAACCTGATAAGATTTTAATTTGAAGAGTAATTTTAGGATTTTACTTTACTGATTTTACTTTACTGATTTTACTCTTACACATTGCGTGTAGATGGAAAAACCGATACAAGAAAAGCGAAAGGTGTAAAGACTAGCGTTGTGAGGACAACAATAACGTTTAATGATTACATTCAATGTTTGCAAAATGAAATTGCTATGAGTCGTACACAGACATGCATACGATCGAAATTCCACAAAGTGTATACTGTATCAGAGCGAAAAATTGCTCTCAGCCCATATGATGACAAACGGTACATCATGCCTGGCTCGACGGAAACGTTGCCGTGGGGACATTATCGAGTACCATTGTAATTCACATTATTTAATGTACATAAAAAGCATGTAAACAGAATTTCATTAAAGTTTATAATACATTGTCTTTATTTATCCATGAATTGTTTATATTACTCAATCCTAACCATTTCACATACACCTTATTTCCTTTCCTACGCAACACTTTTTCCACTAGGAATACATCTGGATCGGTAACGCGATGTAATTCGTATTCATAGAATCCTCCAGCAACGGAGTTTCTGCTGGAATCTTGCAGAAGATATGTCGCTGAATTAGTTGCTTGTACCTTGACTATCTTGAACACCTCGGTGGTCCAATTTGGTGTATAACCTTTGTCGAAAACGGTTTTAAATTTGCTGACACGTACAAACTCGCCCACTTTGAATTTCGCCGGTGCAGCAATCTTTATGTTGTTATATACGGTGCGTAAGAGCTTGTCGGAAATTGCAGGAGTGACATCACAAGGTCTCATTCCAATAGTTCTATGCTTTTGTGCATTGTACTTTGCAACTAGACGTGGTAGTACATTGAGCCATTTATAGGTTCCATGAAGGGTAAACTCTTTCCACACGCTATTCTTCAATGTACGATTGAACCGTTCTACGATAGAAGCCTTCATAACCGAATACGTAGAATAATGATTAATGCCATGTTTCGTGAAAAATTTTTGCACCTCACCGTTGTAAAATTCCTTCCCCTGATCGGTTTGCAAATTTTTCGGATATCGATTTCGGAATATCCTTTTGAACGCATTATACTGTATTGTTTTCAGTATTTGTTTTCCGAACGGACGAGCGCACCAGTACACAGGTCACCGAAAAAACGGCCGTTAGGCAATTAAAAAATCGAACCGTTATGGAACCTCGTTCGTTTCGAAAGGCACAAAGCACTATTGAAATAATAATAGTTTATGCACTAGCACTAAGTATTTCTTATTTCAGACGTGAAGAAACAACGATTCACCGTCTGAAGACAGAGTCGCGAGTTGTAAGATCGCGAAGAACGGAGGCGCGGATTAATTAAGAGACTGGATCGAAACCGATGCACAGAACTCCCGCACGCACGTAATAATCCGGCTCGAAGGACCAAATGATTCGAACTCTTCGGATCTTTCGATGGGTCGAAAGATTTCCGTCAGTTCGACGAAACGGTGTGGCAGGAAAAAGGCCGACGGATCGAGAATCACAAGGGAGAGAAAGAGAACAACACGCTTGCGATAGATCGATGGTTTATTGAACAGAGACTGCGTCGATCGGCCATTAGCGCGATCGCTCCTGACGCCCGTCCCCCGCGCGGCCCGCGAGAGTAACCAAGCTCCTCGATCCCCCCGGGGACTCGCGGGACGCGGGAGGGAACGCAGGAGATACATCGTCAGTTCGTTACAGCTGTAAGTTCTGTTCGTCGAAATAAATATATTAAACCCGTGAAACGGTGGTAACGCACGCCCATCCGCCTTCTCTCGTTTCCTCGTTATAATCGCGAACATAGGTTGTCTGTACTGTTTAACGTGAGTGGGTGTTTCGTCCGTCGTGTGTATAGCGTGTTTTACGAGTGTGGTTGCGGAAAGTTTATCATCCGGTAGGTAGAAAAGATGGTTAAAGTTTTTCGTAAGTTGTAAAATATTCGATTTTTCTTCCGCATTTAAATGGTCTAGTTTTAGCATTTTATGTAATTGAGAAACCCTCTCGACTTGCGATATATTCAGTGTATCAGGGGCTCGAAGGATTTCATCTTCTTTAGTTTCATTGTTTATCTTATTCGATTTGAATTCTGGAATTTCCGACGCGTTCTTATTGTTATACATGCGAGTATATATTTCCGCGTGTATTCTAGACGAAGATTTATCTAATGTTACGCGTTTGCGAGTTCCTTCTGGTTTAGGAAATTCGATTTGTGTCAACGTCGCTGTTGGAACTTGAATAATTTTGTCGCTTTCACTTGTATTAACGACATATGTATGCGCTATTCCTTTATTATTTTTAACAAGAGACTCTCCGACAAGTATTTGGTCTCCCAAGTTTAATTTTTCTAGTACTCCTACTTCTATTTCTGCCGTGTTTGTTAATTTTACCAGAATTATCTTAGCTGTACGAGCGGGAATTGTTAATTTTTCGTTTTGAAACGGTACTGTTACGTTATTTGTTACGGTTAACGATTGTGACAAAAATGACAGTACAGCCTTTTCTTTATTCAGAAAGTCAGTTCCTAAAATGCCCTTTTGATCGATTGGAAATGAGTCTGATACTATGTAAGGATGGATTGAGAAATTAACGATACGGGCAAACTGTAATAACTTTATTGATCGCGTCACGAAGTGGCTTCGACGACTGCCGAGAGAAGAGTGCCCAGTCTCATGGATCGTCTCAACGGTCACACCGAGCGTTGCCCAAAGGCCACGTGTGCCCCGCGGCATGCGGCACAGGGCACAAAGCGCAAAGGACACGCGGTACGCATCCCTCAAGCAAAGTCCTCAAAAAGGCCGCTCGCCGACATTGTCGCCTACAACTATGTGAAAAATATTTAAATTGTTATTGACCGTTATCGTGACTTCTGCTAAGGTATTTGTAATTTCCGTTGTTATTCCTTTTAATTGTATTTGATTGCGTGTGTTACATGAGACATTTGATTTTAGTGCGCTTCGTTTAATTAAGTTAACGTGTGAACCGGAATCTATAAGGAATTCTTGTAAAGGGTCTTGAAATTGTTTTGATTCTAAAAGAACAACTGGCATTTTGTTTATGTTACTTAGAATCGAATAAATCTGTGCTATAACGGGTCTGAATGGGGGAGATTTTACTGGTACTTGTTCCTCAGCTCGCCCGTCTGAGAAACGAGTGTCTCGTTTAAATGATCTAGAGATTCTAAAGGATTTGATGCTATGGTATGGACTTCTGCTCGTGTATTATATTTTGCCCGGCATTCGTTTGTGTCGTGACCCTTCATTTTACAATGATTACAATATTTTTTATTCCTTTCTAGTGTTCGGCACTGCTCAACGGTATGCCCAATTCGGCTGCAGTAAATGCAAGTTTTTACGGTTTGTACGTCACGTGTGTTTTGCCTATATTGTGGTCGTTCGTTTGAAGTAGGTGTATGTTAATTGGAAGTTTGTCGTGTCATGGGTTGGGTGTGAATATTATGGTTTAAGTGATTTGGAAACTGTCTATGTTGCGAAGAAAAACCAGGGTTTTGATAGGTTTGGTTAAAATGTGACGGAGTTTCGTTATTAACTCTTTTATATGGACAATTTATGTAATCGTGGTCCGGTCCCCCACAGTAATTATAAGGAGTACATTATAAGGAGCAGGCGGTCCCATAAATCTTAGCTGTCTATTTTTTATATGTTCCCAGGCAACGCTCGCATTTTCTATCGCCTCCCTAAGGTTACTAGGTAATGTAAATCCTACCTTATTTTCTAATTCGATACTCCTCAGGCCAGATGTAAAGGCTTGTAAAGCGCTCTGTTCGAGCCCATGTATCATTCCTAACGCTATTTGCGGACTGTTGTTTTCGCGGATGGCATCTCTTGCCCGAGTTTGAATACTTTCTATTCTTCTGCCGAAATCTAGAGGTGACTCCCACGTTTCTTGTCTCGCAAAACCGAGTTCCGTTTGCCATTTCGTCTGGCTTTGTCGTGGAGCGTACGCACGTTTTATCTCGCGTAATATCGTTCCTAGATCGTTCGATGGTAAATATCCTAATGTAATATCTGCGTCGCCGCGGATCTTCGTTCTTATCACGCGTGCTAAGAATGCCGAGTTCGACGGATTAATTAAGCTATTGGCGGATTCACAGGCACGGATAAAAGAGCTCGCTGGTATATTGTATCCGTCAAAAACTTTATTGTATTCGTCCGCTTCGGATGTACCACCACTCGCGCCTGCATTGTCACTATCGATCATTAACTTGCTAGCAAATTCTTTTACTATGTCTTCTATAGACATTTTGACACGGAATATAGGTTTGTTCGTTTATAATATATACGATTTACAATTCGTCGTAACTTCTAGTCTCTTTATGATGAGAGGTTGTTGGAAAGAGAAAAAAAAATTTTTTTAGGCGATTGTTTTCAACGAACTTACAATATAGTGAAGTGAACAGGGATGCCCATGCCGTGGAAAAGCAGCTGCGGTTGTACGTTGTCACTTGTTGGCTGTTGGACGTAGCTCGTCGTGCAGGCGCTCGTACAGACTCGGTGTTCTCCAGGAGATTGATTGCTCCTGATCCGCTCGCTGGGATGTCGTTGATTTCGTCGTAAGTTGTTGGATATTTCAGCCGTTGTCGTCTAGACCTCTAGATGTGACGCCCAACACCGCTGCCACCAAATTGTTACGTTGCCGCAACACACGGAAGGGTTCCGTGAAGGGTTGGGTTCTTGTCCCGATCAGAGAATCACACACGGCGCGAGAGATTTTGTTATATCACTGTTTATTACAAACTGTTCGGGTCCGAGGACCTTCTATTACAAAAGATCTGTTTCAGAGTTGTTCGAGGTGATCGTATGATCGCAAGGTTCGGTCTTGTCGAATGGTAGTAGCGTTCTGATGCGTCCTGGTTGTGTTCCGTTTTACGTCAACTCGGGTTTTTTGTGATTGGTTAGTTATAGTTTTGAGTGGAGGAAAATTGTAATTTGTCATTGGTCGTGGGTGTGTCTATTTTGTGTCCTATGGTGGGAAATTGTCAGAAGTTCAGTTTCGTCTTGTCGCGTCTTGTCGGTATCGTGATTTACAACCACTCAGCTGGTCGCAAGTCGCAACTCGCAGTTGCGTCGCACGTGGTGTCCGGGTGTTCTTACGATGACCGTCAAGGTAAGGTGGGTCATAAAAATTAGCGGGGTTTTCGGAGAACGGCCCGCAGAGCCTCTGCGCCTACCGTGCAACTATAAATCTATTGTTCGGCACGTCTTTCGTCGTCGCTGCGATTCGCGACGGGTAGGTCGGATGTAACAGGTAAATTATTAAATTTGTTAAATGCAGTGGAAACTAATTTACGTAACGGTCATTTTTGTAATTCAGTTTCTGTTAGACTTTCATTTAGGTATGTTGTTATATAATAACATTATTAAGTTCAAATTAGTTGGACGTACAAGATTTACAAGAACATACATAAATTGTTTCTGATGTCTCAACTTTGTGTACACCCTCGATCACGCTCGGAGTCCCTCTACAGAAAGTGGCGGTCTAAATCCAATTGTCTTATTTGTTACATTTAAACTGTTCCCATGTTGATCAAATGAACCAGAGTCTCCCACATTTAATTTATTTCATTCTTTTCTAACTCCAATGTAGTATTGCTTGTTTAAATGTAAAAAAATAAACCAATTGGTTTTGACCGCCAATTTCCTTAGAGGGCTCCGAGCGTGATCGAGGATGTATACTGCTTCGTGTATTATGTACACATAATACCATGTTACATTGTTTAATCGATGCGCTTTATACCTAATTTTTAATAAGAAAATATTACGGAATTGTATAAAATCAGTAGTTTTAAAAATAGTTGCTTTTTCGCGCTAATGTTACGATTATGCCGGGCAACAACATCTACTTAAATGACGCTCTAGTGACCATATAGCACTCTGCTAAATTTACATACATGTATACCATATTAAAACGTATAGGAAGATGCTATCCGGCAACAGCGTTTATGAATGTACGTATTTCAAGCACCCGAAAATATTAATTTAAAACTTACTTTTAGAATATTAACGATGTAACCAACGGGACACCCCCGTTTGGACGCCATCCGATTGGACGCGTCCCGCTTGGACGCGTTCCTTTTGGACTACGTACCGATTGGACTCGTGTCGTGTTAACGCCGTGCCGTTTGGACTTCATGCCGATTGGACTCCGTACCGGTTGGACATAACCCAGACCTCAAGCAGACCCGCGGGAAGTAGCTCCAACGACGGTATGAGGCTGTGCTGGTAGGTGCAACCATGCCAGAGAGGCTCATACCTACGGGGTGAAAACCGTGGGCAGGACCCATGACGTGTCATTCCATGGGTCCTGTCCCGTAAACCCGTGGGCACTCGCTTTAGGGGGACCCCACGGGAACGGGGGCTTCCTTGGCCGGCTGGCTAAGAGGAGGAGATACTCTCTATAAAAAACTCCCCAGCCCTTAAGCTCGAGGGGTGGCGAAAGGGGTTCTTCCGGGAGGATGCTCCCGGGGGTGACGAATTTTTATGCGTTTCTTCCGGGGGGATGCTCCCGGGGGTGGCCAGTGGGTAATACTGGTCCCTGGTTCCTCCCTCGTGGGGGTGGCGCCCGGCGAGCGTAATTGGTGCCCGGCTACCGACCTATGTTCGTTAAGGTTAATGTTTTTTACTCGTGGGAACATTCATGGCATTTTCAAATCAAAATTCTTCTTTGGGGTGGGGGGAATGTAGTAGAGGAGGGAGGTAACGACTCTCCGGTCGAGAGCCGGAGAGTCGTTGGTGACGACCAGGCTGGCACCTTGGAAACGGTTTCGGATATTGGAGCGACTCTGGGCGGTGGGCCTGCGGACGGGATGGGGCGACTCCTTGCGGGGTCAAACCGTCCTTGGTCGCGGGTCACCGTTTCCGGGGTCGGGCCAGCTGGGCGGGTGTCCGGTCGCGCTGGCGGGAAGTCCGAGAGTTCTCGGGCCACCCGCCGCGCGCGCCGGGCGCCTTATGACGCTGCCGCCGATGCCACTGTGGGCTCCTCTGCCTCTGTGCCAGGAGTTCCTAGCCGGACGGGGAGCTCCGGTGACATCGGTGGCTGTGCCCGCGTACGTGAGCTGAGGGTCGTTCTCGGCACTCGCTGCTCCCCAAGAGCGGGGAGTGTCGTGGACGATCCGGGCCCGTCCGTGTCGATGGTGGGGAGTGTGGTGTCGGGCAGGATGCCCACTCCGGTGGCCCCCGCCGTCGGCTCGGGCGGAGACGGGTCGGTGGTCCGCAGCCAGAGGAGTGGGAGTTCGAAAGACCCCACTCCCCGGGTTGCGGAGTATGCCCTTGGGGTTCGGGCATTAAGCGTCGAAGAGATCCTCCAAACCTTCATTGAGAAGGTGCGGGGGGTTGAGGTCTCGGCGCTTAAGAGTCGGAACCTCAAGGGCACCAGCGTGCGTGAGTTTAAGGAGGCGGCGAGGTACGCCGAGGCAGCGTTCATGGAAGTGCTGCGGCGGGGTGAGTCAAACCCCCCCAGCGTCCTGGGCGCTGTTTCGGCGACGGCCTCTCCGGCAGCTCCCGCCGCATCTACGGATCTCTGGATGGAGAACTGCAGGTTGCGGCGTGAGCTGGCGGAGATGCGTGACACGCTTCGGGCCATCAGAGCGGAGATGATGGCCATGAAGAGGTTGGGGACCGAAAGGTCCTCCACTCTTCGTTGTCCCGGTTCCGCTCTGATGGCATTCGACGCGGCGGAATTGTTGATGCCTCCTCCTCCTTCGGCACTTGAGAAACAGGTGCCGATGGAGGATGAGTCAGCGGTGGTGGATGTGGCACCTTTGCCCTTCCCCCCGCATGGTGATGTCCCCGGGGTGGTGGATGTGGCACTTTTGCCCGTCCCCCCTCGAGGGGATGCTCCCGGCCCGGCCGCAGCGTCCCCCCCTCACCGTGGGGGGGAGAGACATGCGCTGCGGGAAAACGGAGAGCGGGGGCCCGCGGAAGATGGACCTCCCTCTCCGTCGCGTATTGGAGGTGCTCGCCCTAGGCTTCGGCTCGGGGCGAGCCCTCCAGGGGCCGCGGGCGACACGCCTCGGGGGCGTGTCGTCCATACCGGCGGTCCCCGGGATGGGGGGGCATTGCCGGGGAGACCGGCGCAATGCCCTGGTAGATGAAATTTGGGGGGTCATGTCCCCCCCGTGCCTGGGGCGGCGGCCCCAGTGTTCTACAAGAGTTCCTGGCCACTGCCAGGTATACCCCCCTTCTCCTTCCAACCAGGAAGGGGGGGAGTCCCACATATCCCCGCCCCTCCCCCAAGGGGGGGCGGGGAATGCGTAAAGCATTTCCCTGCGTTAACAAAAAAAAAAAAGAAAAGGTCTGGGTTAGGTCTGGGTTAGGTCTGGTATAGGTATAGACCTAATTATTAAGGGCTAATTGTTTAGGAATAGTTTACTAATAATTATTGTATAATTAGAAAATAGGAAATATATGTCTCAGATCGAAATAGTTGAATTCCTTCTTTGATAAATCTTCACCCTTAGGAATACTCCTTCCCTGTTCACAATAGAGAGGTCGATTAGACGCCAGTTTATCGCGGCAGGTAGGGCCAAAAGGGCCAAGGACAAAATTCTTTTTGGGGGGCCATAACCAGGGAGGAAACAACTCTAGATCGCGGCGGGGGATAGTTAAAAATCGGAGCAGTACGCGTGGACAGATTTCATAACCTCCTCCGTTTTTGACAGTTTTCATAACCTGCAAAATCGGGTGCAGTTAACGTCGCGGACTAGGTTAAAACAGTCAAGGCCGACAGGGTGCGCCGGGGTAGACTTCTGCGAATTACGGTCGAAACAAATACCAACGGAGGGCGCCACTGCCCTAAGCATGTTCAACCCCTTCGACACAGGGGAGGAGTTTAGCACTCCCTTAGCGGAGCCCTCGGAAAGGGACAACATGGAGCGACCTCATTCCCCTAATAGGGATAAAAGGCCGCTCATATTCTCATCCGATGAGAGCGGCTCGGAAGACGAGGAAAAAAAATTAAGAAGAAAAGGTAAGAAATCCAGACAGGAGGGGGACGTCATGGTCCACATGGAGGATTCGATGGAAGGCAACATCGTGGAATCGGAGGGCAGCATCCAGCTGGCCCTGGAGGCCGCGATGGGTCGCCTCAGGACCACGGCGGCGAGGCTCAAAGAGATTAACTCTTTCTGCCACGCCTCCAAGAATGTCAAGAACTCCATCAAGGAGGAAACAATGATGGCGAAAACAGAAACGAACGAAGCAAAATTGACGAAACCCAAAGGGTAAGAATTGGATATACCATGTGTAGAATCCAGAAATCACAGAACCTTGTCCGATGCTTCAAATGTCACGAGTTCGGTCACATGACGTACTCGTGTAAAGCAAAGATACAGGGGAAAGAGTTATGCCGAAGATGCGGAACCACGGGTCATTCAATCGACGGATGCAAGGCAGTGCGGTCATGTATCCTGTGCACAAGGAGGGGGGTGCCGGCGGCAAAAGCAGAGCACGTTGCAGGAGCTGCTAATTGTCCTAAATACTTAGAATACATGAGAGCTTTAAAGCGAGAGGAAAGAAATTAAATTCAACTTTAAAATTTTACAGATCAACCTGAACCACTGCAAAGACGCGCATCAACTCCTGTGCCAAACTGCAGTGGAAACAAAAGCGGATATAATCCTCGTGGCCGAACCATTACTCAACCCTGGAAACTGGGTCTACAGTAAAAGGGACGCAGCGGCGATATGGGTCACCGGAACAAACGGAGTCTATCATGAACAAGACGGAAACACCGAAGAAGAATATTTTGTAGCCGTAAGGGTAGGAGATTACACATGTATAAGCTGTTACATCTCGCCCAATATTTCAGCTACAGTGCTCTCGGTGAAGCTCGATAAACTGGAAAGATTTATCAAAAAGGAGCAAGACAGGGGTAACAGGATCATCATAGGAGGAGACTTCAACGCCAAATCGCCAGCATGGAGCTCCGACAAACAAGATATTAAGGGTACGAACGTTTTAGAAACCCTTAATAAACTTGAGATACATCCTGTTGCCCCGTTCGGTGGCCACACCTTCGAAAGAGGAAACGCAAAATCTAATATAGATTTTCTCGCTGTAAGTAAAAAGGTACTGGACGAGGGAATGGTGACAACGAGAGTCCTCGAAATACCTTTGGACTACGATCGAGACGAACTCGGACTTGAAACGTGTGAAACCATCCTGGAAAAGATGGAAGGTCACGAGAGCCAGCTTCGAGGACGCGGCCCACCACTTTTCCAATACCCTCACAGCGAAGAATATTTTGAATAAAGAGGCTCACCTTACAAAGACCGAAGAGGAGGAATTTATCAACGCTATTCAGGAATCCTGCAACAAATCCTTTGAAGCGGCAGCAGAAGAAACACAGAGGAAACCGTCGAACCCCTGGTGGAATAAGGATCTGGAAAATCTCAGAAGAAAGGCACAGAAATTAAGGCGAAGCCTGCAAGCAGCAAGGAAAAGAGGCTGCGAAGACGAGGTCTTAATTATAGCTGAGCTTTTCAAAGAAGCGAGAAAAAGCCTTAGAAAAGAAATATACAGGGCAAAACAAGAAAAATGGGAAGAACTGATTGCGGGAATCGAGAAAGATCCATGGGGAAAACCATACAAGATCGTCTTGAGGGAGCTGAAAGCATCACCTCCGGTTATGGAAATGTCCCAGGAGCTTATGGAGAAAGTCATGGTGGGATTTTTCCCCAGGAAGACAAGGAACAGCGATTCACCAACGATCCCAAGTACCACGCAACCTATTCTCCGCGGGGAACTACGGGATTTCCGAAGGATCACATGCGAGGAAGTCCTGACGGCAGCGGATAAATTAAAGGCCGGAAAGGCGGTTGGATTGGACGGAGTCCCGGCTGAGGTAATCAAGCACCTCGCCAAGGAAAGACCGATGGAATTGGCCTCCTTGATGACGGGGATCCTGCCAAGAGGAGAAATTCCCGAAGACTGGAAGAAGGCGAGAGTCATCTTACTACCAAAAGCTGGAAAAGATCCAACTACGCCTTCTGCGTAGAGACCCATCTGCATCATAGATGCAATTGCTAAACTGTTCGAATATATAGTTCAGAGAAGGCTGATAGATGCACTCGGAGAAGAGCCATTTAACAGAGCTCAATATGGATTTACAGAAGGTAAATCCACGGTGCACGCCATGACTATATAATGAAAAGGATAACAGAAGCAACAACCAGACAGCATTTCGCAGCCATTATTGCATTGGATGTAAAAAATGCATTCAATTCAATAGATTGGCAAGCCATCGGCGAACATCTGGAGAGAAGAGGAATCGAGCCGTACTTGAGGAAGACCCTTAGAAACTACTTCAAGGACAGAAAAATTCTATACAAGCAAGGTCGGAGAAGAGGTCGAATTTGAAATGCAGATGGGAGTCCCACAAGGATCGGTACTGGGACCGACATTGTGGAATCTGGTCTACGACGCCGTGCTGGAAATGGAAAAAACAAAATGGTGCGACAGAAGAGCCTTCGCTGACGATCTCATCCTCTTCGTAGAGGACACAACCCTGCCCGGATTGAAACGCAAGGCAAGTAAGATGTCCTACGAAGTGCAAGAATGGATGAGATTCGTAGGACTCGAAATTTCACAAGCGAAGACAGAAATTATGATGGCAAATAGGAAAAAACTACCAGAAGATTTCCTATTTGACATCGCAGGATCAAGCGTGAGTCCCGGGAGCACACTCAAATACCTCGGTGTTACTCTCGATGATAGAAGAAAATTTGACTCGCGCCTGAAAAGCTCAACGAATAAAGCCATCAAGGTAATGGCTGCGTTGAGCAGGATAACAACGAATTTGGGAAGAACGTCACAAAAAGTTAGAAAACTATACTATCTAACAGCCGAATCCGTAGTTTTATACGGAGCGCCGATCTGGGCAGAGGCTGTTAGATATAATGAGAATAGGAAATTACTTAGAAATACACAAAGAATGGGACTGTCGAGAGTAGTTGCCTCGTATAAATCGGTCCCAGTGGAAACACTCTGTGTATTATCTGGTACCACGCCGTGGAACATTAAAGTCGAAGAAAGAAGTACCATTTTTAAATGGGAAAATATACTCTTCGACTTTAAACATACATATACGAGGACGAACCCTGTAAGATCCACCACCAGAGGAACAACGAGGACAATGATAAATTACAACGAAGAAGAATATTTGGACGACCAGGAAGAAGATAATCGAGAAGAGGAAGAAAATACCTTCAAGATTCTTCAAGAGGAAACCCTGCGAATGAGAGAAGAGGAAAACTCGCACGAAATCGACGAACGGGAAACCAGGAAAAGAATTAAAAAACGAATAAGGAAAAGAGCCAAGGAACTTAGCGCCAGGAAATGGCAAAGATGCTGGAATGATGCTATAGTGGGCAGATGGACCCACAGGCTCATCCCTGACATCCAAATTTGGATGGACAGAAAGCATGGTTCCTTGGACTTTTACATAACACAGTGGCTCACCGGACACGGCGTGTTCAACACCTTCAGAAGGAGGATCGGGAAAGCCAAAAGAGGAAGAGGAGGAAGAGAGAGAAAGAGAACGAAGAGGAGACGACGCTGCAGCAACAGCAGAAATAGAAGAGGATCTCGAATCGGGAGATTCGGATAGGATCATGGGTCTATGATCCGGAAATCCCGTCTCGGAAAGGACAAGGGAAAAAGAATACTCTTTCCCATCAAATTCTACATATTTATTTATTTATTCATTTATTCATTTATTCATTTATTCATTTATTCATTTATTCATTTATTCATTTATTCATTTATTCGTTTATTCGTTTATTCGTTTATTCGTTTATTCGTTTATTCGTTTATTCGTTTATTCGTTTATTCGTTTATTCGTTTATTCGTTTATTCGTTTATTCGTTTATTCGTTTATTCGTTTATTCGTTTATTCGTTTATTCGTTTATTCGTTTATTCGTTTATTCGTTTATTCGTTTATTCGTTTATTCGTTTATTCGTTTATTCGTTTATTCGTTTATTCGTTTATTCGTTTATTCGTTTATTCGTTTATTCGTTTATTCGTTTATTCGTTTATTCGTTTATTCGTTTATTCGTTTATTCGTTTATTCGTTTATTCGTTTATTCGTTTATTCGTTTATTCGTTTATTCGTTTATTCGTTTATTCGTTTATTCGTTTATTCGTTTATTCGTTTATTCGTTTATTCGTTTATTCGTTTATTCGTTTATTCGTTTATTCGTTTATTCGTTTATTCGTTTATTCGTTTATTCGTTTATTCGTTTATTCGTTTATTCGTTTATTCGTTTATTCGTTTATTCGTTTATTCGTTTATTCGTTTATTCGTTTATTCGTTTATTCGTTTATTCGTTTATTCGTTTATTCGTTTATTCGTTTATTCGTTTATTCGTTTATTCGTTTATTCGTTTATTCGTTTATTCGTTTATTCGTTTATTCGTTTATTCGTTTATTCGTTTATTCGTTTATTCGTTTATTCGTTTATTCGTTTATTCGTTTATTCGTTTATTCGTTTATTCGTTTATTCGTTTATTCGTTTATTCGTTTATTCGTTTATTCGTTTATTCGTTTATTCGTTTATTCGTTTATTCGTTTATTCGTTTATTCGTTTATTCGTTTATTCGTTTATTCGTTTATTCGTTTATTCGTTTATTCGTTTATTCGTTTATTCGTTTATTCGTTTATTCGTTTATTCGTTTATTCGTTTATTCGTTTATTCGTTTATTCGTTTATTCGTTTATTCGTTTATTCGTTTATTCGTTTATTCGTTTATTCGTTTATTCGTTTATTCGTTTATTCGTTTATTCGTTTATTCGTTTATTCGTTTATTCGTTTATTCGTTTATTCGTTTATTCGTTTATTCGTTTATTCGTTTATTCGTTTATTCGTTTATTCGTTTATTCGTTTATTCGTTTATTCGTTTATTCGTTTATTCGTTTATTCGTTTATTCGTTTATTCGTTTATTCGTTTATTCGTTTATTCGTTTATTCGTTTATTCGTTTATTCGTTTATTCGTTTATTCGTTTATTCGTTTATTCGTTTATTCGTTTATTCGTTTATTCGTTTATTCGTTTATTCGTTTATTCGTTTATTCGTTTATTCGTTTATTCGTTTATTCGTTTATTCGTTTATTCGTTTATTCGTTTATTCGTTTATTCGTTTATTCGTTTATTCGTTTATTCGTTTATTCGTTTATTCGTTTATTCGTTTATTCGTTTATTCGTTTATTCGTTTATTCGTTTATTCGTTTATTCGTTTATTCGTTTATTCGTTTATTCGTTTATTCGTTTATTCGTTTATTCGTTTATTCGTTTATTCGTTTATTCGTTTATTCGTTTATTCGTTTATTCGTTTATTCGTTTATTCGTTTATTCGTTTATTCGTTTATTCGTTTATTCGTTTATTCGTTTATTCGTTTATTCGTTTATTCGTTTATTCGTTTATTCGTTTATTCGTTTATTCGTTTATTCGTTTATTCGTTTATTCGTTTATTCGTTTATTCGTTTATTCGTTTATTCGTTTATTCGTTTATTCGTTTATTCGTTTATTCGTTTATTCGTTTATTCGTTTATTCGTTTATTCGTTTATTCGTTTATTCGTTTATTCGTTTATTCGTTTATTCGTTTATTCGTTTATTCGTTTATTCGTTTATTCGTTTATTCGTTTATTCGTTTATTCGTTTATTCGTTTATTCGTTTATTCGTTTATTCGTTTATTCGTTTATTCGTTTATTCGTTTATTCGTTTATTCGTTTATTCATTTATTCATTTATTCATTTATTTATTCATTTATTTATTCATTTATTTATTCATTTATTTATTTATTCATTTATTTATTTATTTACGTACTATAATTTATCATACTTTATTTTATCTTACTTTACTTTATTTTATTTTACTTTCTGTACTTCATCTTACTCCTCTCTACTATCTTTCACTCTTTCTTATGCATCCCATTCTCTCCTTTATATTCTTCTCTACTCTAAAATTGTACTCTATCTTACCTCATCCTATCCTTGTTTTATCCTCAATTTTTCTATCTATTTTCATTTGTTCAACCGGTGCTTAGTAGTTTCTGTATTTTATTTCATTTCATTTTGTGCTGTTTCAAATGAAACTGCATAAAAATCTGACGAGGCACAATTAGGAAATAAGAATATATATGTACTCATATATTTCTTGTCTCTTGTATGTGAATAGATTTCCTGAGAGCAACGGGGAACAAGGACTGCTGAGCAGACACAGGACAAACGAGGGACCAGAATCTGTGAACGACCTTGGTGGACTGGAGGGCAACCAGGGTACCGTGGGGGACCCGAGAAGATGCAGAAATGCGGGGCCGGGCCAACACGGAGGAATGGATGCAACCCGGAACAACAAGGGAACACACAGACGAAGGATTCGTCGGATGTTCGAGCCAAGAATGCAGAAAACAGCAGCGGCGAGGCGCCGGACGTTCTGCAGCTTCTGCGGATACAACAGCAAAAAACATCAGACCGCAGAATCCAGAAATGAAGAATATCACCGTCCCTTGGACCGCGAGCGCTCTCAAGGTAGTAAGAGAGCTCATATTTAATTAAAATTTTAAATTAAATTGAGTTACCATACGGACGAAAGCTCGAATAGAGCAATAGCATAATATTGTACTGATAAAAACTATTAGTAATAAATTGTGACGGGACTCTGTAAGTCACAAAAACATAGGAATAGAATAGATTATAAATATTGTAACTCTCTAGTGGTACACTCGATCAATAATCGCGGACAACGATCACGAAATCGTATACATTTTATAGAAAGATAGACCCGTCGTACAGCGGTGTAACAGCGCGCCGTGAACAAGGTGGCCGCCGCGTGTCTGCATGCCGTAGATGCACTTTCGTTTATTTAGGATAGATAGAATGCACGGATCTAACTCAAATTGTAAACAGGATGTTTTTTCAATACAGGAAGTAGATTTGAGGAAAAATTCCCACGAATTTTGGCCGCGGTTAGAAGATTTTCTGAAAGTTTAAATTTTATAAAATTTTTTAATACGATTAGATGCGAAAGGCAAAAGTAAAACATTTTCATCTAAGATGAAAATGTGTATCTCTAATGCCCTAGCTTTTATTTGCAATTTAGCCCGTCACGACAAACGAGCGCATGCGCGCTCTGTCCTACGGGCAAAATAGAGAAGGAGAGAGATACGCTAGATAGGACTGGCCAACAAGGATGGAAATACTTGGTATTTCTATCCGTTAGCAACGTCGTCGGAATGTCGATCACGGGCGCGAACGTATGTGATTGATGTTGATTTTTCCGAGATTTTTCGAAATCTCGAAAATTTCGACGGTCCATACGTAACGTTTGCGGTGACGTTCGGCCCGACGGGTTGCAAGAAACCAACCTATAAAGATAATATCTCAAAGTAAATGTTTCACTGCTTATTGATTAAACATTTAAGTATCAATCACTAATTAATCCGTAAGATTAATTAGCCAACGTTCAAGCTGTAACGAATCACGTTATATTAAATTCTATACTTCTTGTAATTTTCCTTGGAAAAGCAGGTCTGCAGAGGGAAATCCGTGAAATTTCAACTCTAAAAATTAAAGATTTTATTTCATTTTTGACGATTAGAATTCATTAGGTACGCTGAAAAGAAACTCCTTAGAGCGAGAGAGAGAAAACGAACCTCTCGAGGTTACGCAGGGAAACAAGTTCTCCTTTCTCTCTCTCTCTCACCCGTATTTTTAGCCGTTGCTCGGCTCGCCAACAGTAAAGTTGCACGGCCGGGCGCGGCGGGGAGCAAGGAGGGACGCTCAGCCTGACGGCAAAGTAACCGACAGAGACGGCAAACGACAACACGCTCGAAGGTGAATACCGTTAACAGGTGTTGTCGCGTCAATTTCGGTTACAGACACATTTCGCGGGCCAATCCGAGCGAGGGATGAGGGTGACGAACCGAGTGACGTAATCCTTCAAATGGCTGCGAAACGGTCGTTGACTGAGGAGTAGCCATTACGATTAGGATAGTCGTGAGTGTAGGGTGCCGGATCGGCTTTTTTGAGATTTTTTACATTAGTGAAGTCACTCGAGATTTTATAATTTCGGTATTTCGCTCGGTGAGAGTCTCGATAGAGTCGTGTACCCAGGTGCTTCGACGATCCCAGCCAGGTAAAATCGCTCGGGCGATTTTATTTCGATTTTATTCCAATTTTAATATAGTTTGTATCGGGAGATTTCAATAACCTTTCGAGTGTACCGCGAGGTGAGAGAGATAGGGAAACTTTTCAAGTAGGTAGGGCCATAGGACCAAAATATTTTACTAAATAGGAATAGGTCGGATCGGATCTCCTTGAAGCAGGAAGCATTTTCCCCCCCAAAATTTTTTACGAATTTTTGGGCCTGCAAGAAAGTCGCTTCCCGCGGTTGGAAAAATTCCGTCGATACAAGGGCAACTTTTCTCAAATTTTTTGTCAAAATTCCCTAGGCGGAATAGTCTTCCCAGACCTTCGGAAGCATTTTCCCCCCCAAAGTTTGAAACGAATTTTTGGGCCCGGTTGAAAATTGTTGGCCGATAGTTAGGAGATTCCGAGCGTTGTACATAGGATACGAGTGCGAGTGCGAGCGTGCAAGCGCTATAGGTTTAGGTGCGCGTCGGACAAGGACAGAGATACTTTCGGTCTAGCATCTCTGTCCCCGTACACCAGCGAGTAGTATAGGAACATAGAATATTTCGCCTTCAGACGAGAGTGCGTGAGAGAGAGTGAGAGAGCGAGTGGTTTCTCCGTGCGTGGAAGAAGGACGGACGGTGCGATAAATCAATCATTTTGATTTACGGTGACAGGAGGGGCTCCTGGTTTGACACCTGTCACACGTCCGTCCTCTTCGGCGGTTCGTGGAACACCCCCCACCCTTAGTCGCGCTTCGCGCGACGAACGCCGCCGGCGGGGCCGGCGGAACATCTAAGTACACAGGGGTGGATTCTACGCCACTGCACGGACCGGCAAATTTGTCGGGCTGCAAGGCGGGAACAAACCCCTGCGTGCTCGGTGAGAGAGTGTGCGTGCGCGTGTGTGAGCGAACACGACAGATAGCCGAGACGAGTGCGAGTGCGAGCGAGACGGACATACGGTTCAGCGTGAGTGCGAGCGAGAGAGCGCGAGCTAGCCCATAGCATCGCTGAGAGTAGGACGAGGACAGACAGAGCGAGGGCTATCGATAACCGGACCTCAACCCTTTCGGGCGGAGGATCGAGTTTTTTCTCAGACCGGATATCGGTCCGTCTCGTTCGTTCGGGACGATTCCCCCTTGGAGGGGTTACCCCTCGCCTGTCGGTTCTCGAGCAAAAGCGTTTTTGGTAAATTTTGGCGGAGGGCAAGAATTTCTTTTCTTGCGTCGATCGACGGGGAACCGTCTGTCCGACGAACCCCCCCCCCCTTGGGGGGTACCCCCTCTCCCATAATTTCCAAGCTAGGAGCCCGCGAAGTATAGGGCCCCGGAAAAAAACGTAAAATCTCGATAGGCCCGATCGATCAGGAATCTTCGTCTGATCGTTCCTGATCGGGAAATTTTTTACATTTTTTTGTAAACTTTTTTCGCTAGGGTCTTAGCATATTTTACGCAGGTGCGACTCTTAGTACTTTAAGGTATATATATAGAGTTAGGTGTAGCTATAGACCTAATTATTAAGGGCTAATTGTTTAGGAATAGTTTACTAATAATTATTGTATAATTAGAAAATAGGAAATATATGTCTCAGGTCTGGGTTAGGTCTGGGACTGAGGGTATAGGGGCGGACCATTGGTGGCTCTGAGCCAATGGTAGGTTAACCCACAGTGGTGGGGTCCTATACCTAAAATTCCTCTCTCTCCACCTCCTCGTGGTGGTCCCTGGGTCACACTGCGGTGTGTGCCGACGGAGAGAGGGGTGCGGGGTGTAGAAGCTCGATGAACTGTGCCAATCCGGAAGCCTCCATGTGAGAGATGGAGGTGGAAGGTGGACAGGGAGAGCGAAGTACCCTTCGGGACGGTGGTTTTCTTCTGGGTATGGGTGTGTGGTGATGGCATGCGTAGTGGTACGCATGCCTGATCCACACACACCATCGGTGACCAGGGCAAGTGGGGGAGTAAAAAATAAAAATTATGAGTATGGACAAGAAAGGAAAAAACGTTTACGGTGCAGGGGAGGGATACCCCAGTACCGGCGGTGGGAGGAGAGGCGAGCGGACCTCACCATCGTCGTTAGCAAGCGACCGCGATGCGCCGGCACGGACCACTGGGTGCCGGCGGGAGTATACACGACCAGTGACGACTCCCCCGAAAGGGGGAGATGACGACATGGCTATTCCCACGGACAAGACTTCTGGCACGATTGGGAACCGGGACTCGGGCTCTGACTCCGACGTAACACCGCGGCAGTCCGAAGGGAGCGACGTGGAGGTCGCGGGTCCCTCTGACATTGGGTCAGAGGGACGCGCGACCCCTGCGTCTGGCCCGCGGACTGTGGTGGTGGCGCGGCGGCGGAGCACTGCGAGGGGGGGGAACAAGGAGAAGAAGGAGATGGAGGACAAGGAGAGGGAAAGGGCGAGGAGCCTCAGCAGGACGGCGATGAGGCACTGCGAGGATTTCCCGCCCTTATCGCTGCCAGGAGGGGGCGATGGTTCCGAGTCGGATGGGATGGAGAGGCGCGGGAGCGTCATCTCCGTCTCATCCGAGTCCGGAGCCATCGCTACCCCGGGCAAGCGGGGAGCAGGGGGAAAGAGGAAGGGGGAGGTGGAGTTGGAGGGACTCCGCAGGAAGGAACGTCCCAAGCGCGGTCGTTCGGACCTTTTCGGGACGAGCGACAAGCGCGGGGACAGCACCATCGACGAGTGGAGGCGGACGCGGGAGGAGATAATGGCGGAGGTTAGGGCCTCGGTGGCCAGAACCACCGCCATTATCTCCATGGACGCTCCGACTCCGGTCGCCGATGGTGTTTCCGGAACCTGCGGAGGGGGGGGGAGGGACCTCAGGAATGGCGGGGGTGGAAAGGACAGCAGAAGGGGGGGATAAGAAAGGAGGAAGGAAGGAAAGGGTAGGGAATCTGGGGGATGGCGTGTATACGCAGCCGGGGTTCCGCGACTCGCTGGTGGTGGTGGACGAGGATGGCCTGCTGACCAACAGGCCCGTCAAGAACGTCCAGCAGCGCGTCGACCAGCAGATCGCGATTAGTTTCGCGATGGCCACGGAGGACCTGGAGGAGGAGCTTGGGAGGGCCGCGGCGGCGGTGGATAGAATATCCACTGCCTCCAGCGGCCTTAAGGGCACTTTCAAGGGGCAGCTCCATGATCTCATAGCCCACACACAGGCTCTGGCGAGGAGAACGTATCAGGGGGCTGCCTGGGAGAGTGTCCAGGAAAATGAGAGGCTCCGTGGCGCGGTCGAGGACCTCAGCAGTCAGCTCAAGGAGATGAAGGGTCGCCTCGAGTCGCTCGAGGCGGAGAAAAAGAGGGCGAAGGAGGAGAAGGAGAAGTGGGAGAGGAAGTACGAGATGGAGAAGAGGGAATGGGAGAGGAGGTTGAAGGAGGAGAGAGAGGAATGGAAGCGGAGAAGGCGGAAAGAGCAGGAGGAGGGGGGGCATCCAAAGAAGGTCTGGGTTAGGTCTGGGTTAGGTCTGGGTTAGGTCTGGGTTAGGTCTGGGTTAGGTCTGGGTTAGGTCTGGGTTAGGTCTGGGTTAGGTCTGGGTTAGGTCTGGGTTAGGTCTGGGTTAGGTCTCATTGCGCGGGAGACCGGCGCAATGCCCTGGTAGATGAAATTTGGGGGGTCATGTCCCCCCCGTGCCTGGGGCGGCGGCCTACCGCCGCCGCCACAGCGGGGGAGTGGTCCAGTAGTGTTCTACAAGAGTTCCTGGCCACTCCCCTACCGCATAGGCAGGTCTCCGCAGGGTTTTAGTGGGTATACCCCCCTTCCCCTTCTAACCAGGAAGGGGGGGAGTCCCACATATCCCCGCCCCCTCCCCCAAGGGGGGCGGGGAATGCGTAAAGCATTTCCCTGCGTAAAAAAAAAAAAAAAAAAAAAAAAAAAAAAAGGTCTGGGTTAGGTCTGATTGCGATTAGGAAAGTTGTCCGGTTAGGATCGACGTTTTAACGAACATTCTTTTCGGTTCGCAACTTTGCAGAAATTGAATTTCTAGTAACGGTTACGAAGTGTGCCTGGAAGTTTTAGGGTAACAATAGATTAGGAGCGCGATAAATAGCGAAGGATTTCGGAAAAATCCTAAAAATAGCTAGGACCGTTCGACTCGACGGCCCAAGAGAGACGTTTTCCCCCCGGAAATTTTTTACAAATTTTTCGGCCGAGAAGCGACCCTCTCGAGGGACTTGGAAAAATCCTAGATAGGATAGACCGCGAGTGCGAGCGAGACAACGCGACGCGAGATCACGGGAGTGCGAGTGAGACAGGAATACAGTTCGGTATTCCTGTTCCCGAACGAACGAACGTGCGTGCGAGAGAGAGAGAAAGAGAGTGCAAGTGCGAGCGAGAGAACAGAGTGAACGCGTGCGAGAGAAAGGGATAGAGCGAGGAAGCCCTATAAATCGATCTTCGTGATTTATAGGTGACAGGAGCGCCAAAATTCGTTGACACCTGTCACACGTCCGCTCTCTTCGGCGGTTCGTGGCCCATCCGCCACCCTTAGTCGCGCGAAGCGCGACGAACGCCGCCGGCTTAGCCGGCGGAAAAGCTAAGTACAAAGGGGTGGATTCTACGCCACTGCGAACACGGGCAAATTTGTCCGTGGACAGGGCGGAACGATCCCCTGCGTGCTCGGCGAGAGTGTGCGTGTGTGTGTGTGCGTGCGTCCGTGAGACCGGCCGATACCCCGGTGCGAGTGCGAGAGAGCGAGAGATACGGTTTACCGTGAGTGCGAGCGAGAGAGAACGAGTCGGTGCGTAGCCGAGCAACGAGTAGAAAGAGGACAGACAGAGCGAGGGCGATCGATAGCCGGACCTCAACCCTTTCGGGCGGAGGATCGAGTTTTTTTTGCTCAGACCGGATTTCGGTCAGTCGCCTTCAACCGGGACGATTCCCCCTTGGAGGGGTTACCCCTCGCCTGTCCGTTTTCGAGTAAAGGCGATTTTTGTAAATTTTGGCGGAGGGTAAGAATTTCTTTTCTTACGTCGATCGACGGGGAACCGTCCGTCGGACGAAACCCCCCCTTGGGGGGTACCCCCCTCCCCCTTAGTTTTCGAGATAGAGGCCCGCGAAGTTCAGGGTCTCTAAAAAATCGTAAAATCTCGATAGGCCCGATCGATCAGGAATCATCCCCTGATCGTTCCTGATCGGGAAATTTTTTACATTTTTTTTAAATTTTTTCCCTTTCGGGACTTAGTAGATTTTCGGTGCGCGTCTATAGTGCGTAAGAGCGTGTGTGTATATATATATAGATATATCTAGTAGTGTAAAATTAGCATAGGAAATACATATCATAGGTCTGGGTTAGGTCTGGGTTAGGTCTGGGTTAGGTCTGGGTTAGGTCTGGGTTAGGTCTGGGTTAGGTCTGGGTTAGGTCTGGGTTAGGTCTGGGTTAGGTCTGGGTTAGGTCTGGGTTAGGTCTGGGTTAGGTCTGGGTTAGGTCTGGGTTAGGTCTGGGTTAGGTCTGGGTTAGGTCTGGGTTAGGTCTGGGTTAGGTCTGCAAAACCGAGGCGATGTGGTTACACGCATTGCCTCGGGGCCGGCGGCCCCCTTCCCCGCTATGGATCCGGGTTGGCGGAGCCGCCGTCGAGATCAGGCAGGAGATGAAATATCTCGGCCTGATTCTCGACAGTCGCTGGTGCTTCGAAGATCACTTCGCGAGCCTGGCCCCCCGAGTAGAGAAGGTAGAGGTCGCCCTTGGGCGACTTCTGCCTAATCTCGGGGGGCCCGAAGTCAAGGTCCGCCGCCTCTACGCGGGGGTGGTTTGGTCTAAGCTCCTTTATGGAGCCCCCGTATGGGCCCCGCAGCTTACGGCCGGCTGCCGCTCCGAGATGCTGTTAAATCGCATCCAGCGGCGGCTGGCTGTGCGGGCCATACGGGGGTACCGAACCATCTCTGGTGAGGCGGCGCAACTCCTTGCCGGTTTCCCCCCCCCTACGTCTACTGGCCAATGAGCGGGCGGCCAATTATGGCTACGCCCGCTCGGCCAGAGGGGGGGAGATAGACGGCGGGGAGCTCGCGGAGCTGAAGCGCCAGGCCTGGGAAAGCTTGCTGGCCCAATGGCGTCAACAGGTGGTTGACGCCAATTCGGGCCGGCCCATCTCCCGGGCCCTCCTGCCCATTCTACATGAATGGTGCGGGAGGCGTGTGCGGCTGACCTTCCGGGTCACGCAGGTGCTGTCCGGACACGGTTGTTTCGGTCGGTACCTGTGTTGGGTCCGGAAGGAGCCAACAGCGCAGTGCCACCATTGTGGCGAGGACCTGGACACGTCGTTGCATACGCTGGAACAATGCCCAGCGTGGTCGGCGCAACGGCGTGTCCTTAGAGGTCAGATTGGGTGGGACCTTTCCCTGCCGGCTGTGGTCGACCACATGGCTGGCGGGGGGGGTCCCTGGAATGCAGTGGCCTCCTTCTGCGAGAGCGTTATTTCGCAGAAGGAGGCCGCGGAGAGGGAGAGGGACGCCGACCCCCTCTCCGATAGAAATGTGTGGAGGTGGGCGGTGGCAGACGCCGCGACGGCTGCCGCCGTCCCACCTCCCTGACGCTGGGGGGGGGGCACCCCCCCCCCCCCCCCTTAGTCGAGGGAGAATAGATTGGAGCGATGCCTCCGACAGTGGGCGTTAGGGGTTGCCTACTTCCGGAGGCTGGGGGGAGGACGGGGTCTGTCCTCCCCCCTGGGAATGGTAACGGGCCGGGGTGCCGCGGCGAGGAGCCCATATCTCTTTACTCCTCGCCCCGACACCCCGGCCCGGCCGCAGCGTCCCCCCCTCACCGTGGGGGGGAGAGACATGCGCTGCGGGAAAACGGAGAGCGGGGGCCCGCGGAAGATGGGCCTCAATCTCCGTCGCGTATTGGAGGTGCTCGCCCTAGGCTTCGGCTCGGGACGAGCCCTCCAGGGGCCGCGGGCGACACGCCTTGGGGGGCGTGTCGTCCATACCGGCGGTCCCCGGGATGGGGGGGGGCATTGCGCGGGAGACCGGCGCAATGCCCTGGTAGATGAAATTTGGGGGGTCATGTCCCCCCCGTGCCTGGGGCGGCGGCCTACCGCCGCCGCCACAGCGGGGGAGTGGTCCAGTAGTGTTCTACAAGAGTTCCTGGCCACTCCCCTACCGCATAGGCAGGTCTCCGCAGGGTTTTAGTGGGTATACCCCCCTTCCCCTTCCAACCAGGAAGGGGGGGAGTCCCACATATCCCCGCCCCTCCCCCAAGGGGGGCGGGGAATGCGTAAAGCATTTCCCTGCGTAAAAAAAAAAAAAAAAAAAAAGGTCTGGGTTAGGTCTGGGTTAGGTCTGGGAACCGGAGGGAATAGGGGCTTATCATTGGTGATTCAGATCCAATGATAGGTATACCTCAGTGGAGGTGGTCCTATTCCTAAAATCCTCTCACTCTACCTCCTCGTGGTGGTTCCTGGGGCACACTACGGTGTGTGCTAAGTGAGTGAGGGGTACTATGCGCCAGTGGCGCCGTCGCTGCTGGTCCTCGGCCCGTGGGCGGCGGGCTTCGTGGGGTGATTGAGTCATCCAGGGTCCCTTCTTCTGTTCTGTTCTTGTTTTACCCACCCTCCCTCCCTTCTCCTCCCCTCTCCCACCCTCCCTCCCTTCTTCCCCCCTATAAACCAGTATCCTATCCTATCCTAACCTAACCTTTAAGTCACCCGCGCCTGGGCTACCCCCACCGATCAACGGTGGTGGTCCCCAGTATAACGGTGTGACTCAATCCTACCTTATTCTATCCTATCCTATCCTACTCCCTTACCTACCTGGGTGCTCTTCTCCTCCCCCGATGTCCCGCCTCCTCCTGTCCGGTGGCTGGTGGCGGCGTTATTACTCCCGCTGGAAGTAGTCCCAACGATGGTGTGGGGCTGTACTGGATAGGTTCAACCATGCCAGAGAGGCCCATTCCTACGGGGTGAAAACAGCGGGCAGGACCCATGACGTGTGATCCCATGGGTCCTGTATACCGTAACCCTATGGACCCTCGCCTTAGGGGGACCCCATAGGAGCGGGGCATTGCCTTCACCGGCCGTGCGCGAGGAAGTGAAAACCTCTTTAAAAATCCCCAACCTCGTAAACTGCGATGCATGGTTATGGGGGTTCTCCTGGGAGGATGCTCCCTGGGGTGGTCGGTGGGATACCGGCTGCAAGTGCGTCCACTCAAGGAGTGGCGATCCTGGAGTGTAGTATTCAGCTTGGCGTAACGGTCCCGCCTAAGTCGGACTGCTGCCGTCGGTAGATGGAGGGGCCCACGGCGGCCGACGGTGTGCCCCATGATCCGAAGTCCCCTAGTAAGGCCATCGAGTGAGGTCGTCTGGAGATGTCCTCGGACATCAAAAGGGGGCGGTAACCAGGGCCGATGTATGCAATCATGGAAAAAAACCACACGAATACTATTAAAAACCTGAAGAAAAACCTGAAGAAAAAGAAAGACGCAAGAAAGGAGAACGACAACGACAAAGCAAGACTAGGAGATGAACAAAGGAAGACTATTGGACAATGGGAAGGCTGCATGAGAACTAGGACGATTACAGCACCTACCTCAGCGACTAATGTAATTCCACCCGAACTGGAAGACGCGGAATTAGCCTTCATCCCTGGTACTGCCAGGGTCGTTAGGAGCCCGCAACCCATTAGGGTACTAGAACAAAAAAACACGGGTGATATCCAGGTAGATCAAGGAGGCAGCCCGATCTTGACTATTGGGACTCCTGATAAGCTTGGAAACGATGATAATGTTGAGGTTGAGCCAAACACAGCTTCCCCCTTCCAGCCTGGAAAAAGAAAGAGACTGGAAAATGTGAGCTCTTCGTGCCAGCTAGGTAATGATAGTCTGGTCAAAGAGATTAAAACCTTGGCTGGAGCCATAAAAAATCTGCAGCATGATATTAGAGGCTATGTTGAATTACCACCTGAAATAAACGCAGGAATTATTAACGTGGTTAAATATCTCAACGAACTGCAAAGATCATACAAACTAATACATACCAGAGAGGCCGCATTTTCCAGAATCCGAGGACGCAGCTTATCTCGCACCCAAATTAGAGGGCGCCTAAACTTTGATGATTCACCACATGTGGACACGACCCCCGTTCATATGGTTGAAAAAGAACTGAAAGATTCAACCCTAGACATTAACACTGGTACATGTGATGGGGTACCGAATGTACTACTGCCTAAAACATGCGACGTCGGTACTCAGACGGAAACGTGGGATGAAGCACAAGCTCTAAAACCAGAGGTTATGGAGATTGGTACGCAGACCAGATCGACGGATAAAGTTGATGCTGAGACTATCAGAGACTGGAAGCAAAAAGGTTGTGATCTAAATGTACTTAAACAACTACTGTCTCAAGAGTGGATAGAAGAGACATACTCTAACACGAGCCTTGACAGTGATATTTCGTTACTAGACAATCCCAATAGCGAATACGATCTGGCGTACTTTACTCCTAGTGATATTAACCCAAATACTATTCCTATCCCAAGCGGCGTTAGTAACCTACAGTCGATAACTGGACTAAGGGAACAAGATCCCGAACCGGGAGGAGTAGTATATCTAAGGCATTCCATCACTATCCCCAAGAGATGCAGGAACAAGGGTAATATGGCCCTTCAAAACGATAAGTACTATTTCTACATTCTCGACAGGAGTACTGAGAAGGACGAACCTGTGCTGAAATATGTTTATACGGCCTTAAATGAACTACGTGAGATAGCAATAGATGAAAATAGGACTAAGGTAGCCATTAAGGTAGTTAATTCGGCTCAGTTAAACACTCTTAGAAAAATTTGCGAGATTGTGTTTATTGACTCACCTATTCAAATAAGACTATATGGATATAATATCGTACAAAACGACCTGACTAAGGCTAGATCTAATTATAATAAAACCCAAACGGTAATTGTGCAAGGTTCCAACAAATCCTACGCTGAAATGCTAAAAAGTCTTAAAGCTGGGGTAAATATTGACCAAGAGGGTATAAAAGTCAACGGAGTTAAGTCCGCACGTAACGGAAATATAATTGTATCTATAAAAGGTGATGTCAATACGGCTAATAAATTTAGCTGTTTGGTTAATAAGAGCATAACTGGAGCGAACGCCAAACTTGGTGGTAAAAGTGCGGTTAATAAAGTGCTACACCTAAGACAAATAGAAGGAGATGCCACAGTTGGAGACATCGAGGATGCGATTCGTAAGAAACTACCTGAGGTTGTGAATGGCACAGTAGTGGTCAAGGCACTTAGACCGGCTAAATTGGGACAGCAAAATGCTACCATCATAGCCCCAAAACATATTGCTGATAAACTTATTGTGGATAAAACACTACGAGTTGGCTGGGGTACATGTATGGTCTTCGAGAGAGAAGACATACCCCAATGTTACAGATGTAAAATGTATGGGCATATCACGAAAGACTGTACTGGACCAGATAGAACCAGAAGTTGCCTCCGATGTGGAGAAACAGGTCATGCAGCGGTTGAATGTAAAGGTGAGGCAAGATGTATAGCGTGCAACCAGGGTGATCATAGGGTAGGCAGCCTCAGGTGTCCTGAATATCGGAAAGTTTTAGAAGAATATAGACATAATAATAATAAAAATAAGACTAAAAATAAAATCACTAATAACAACAACAACAATAATCAACAACAGGCCCAACGACCTAAAAAGGAGGCTGTAGGACAAAAGAAGGACACCCCCTGTACAGGGCTAGACATAAATGATACAGCTGAAATAAATGATACTATTAATGATATCTGCGCTATCTACGAAAGTAATACCAGCGATAAACAAGAATCTAAAAGAAATAACAGCCGTAGTACAAAAACACCTGATAAAGGCAAAAATTGTAGCGACAGAACTTCGGTTGCTGATCACCCTGAACAAATGGAAACAGGTACTATGATACCTGGATGCTCCAAGACAACTACACAATCGAACTTAAGTTAACCTAGATATAAAAGTATTACGAACTAAGCAACAATAATTACAAATTAGTAGCTATACATACAAAGTAACAAATAAATAAATAAATAAATAAATAAATAATTAAATACGTAAGTTAACTATAAATAAATATATAGATTTATAAATAACATATAAATTCACAGGTGTACAACACTTGAAATTGTAAATAAAGCGAAATATAAGTACATATATATATACATATTTATTGAACCGTAATTGTAAATAGTAATCAGAAACTGATAATAGTATAGTGTAGATAACATTGTTAATAACGTAATTGTAAATAAGTAACTTTAATTACTGTACAGCTCACTGCGCTTAATTACAAATAAATAAATAAATAAATAAATAAATAAATAAATAATAATAATAAACATAATAATAGTAATAGATACAGCTTTCTTTATTACGATGATGACTTCGATAAGTGATGTAAGCGGCATAAAAAAGATACATGATTATAGGATACTCCAGATTAATCTAAATAGGTGTCGGATGGCGCAAGAAATTTTAATGCAAACTGCGGTGGAGAGAGAGATTGATATAATTATCATCTCGGAACCTTGGAAGACTATGGATTACTGGTATAATGATCTCAATCAAGACGCGGCCATATGGGTACCCCAGACGAATCCTAATAAAGTTAACACTATTCAAAAGCTTTGGAGTGGCAAGGGAGCAGTAGCAATTAAGGTTGAGGATTGTACAATCTTTAGCTGCTATTTTTCACCCAATATAGCTACTAACATATTCGAAGATAACATCGTGGAATTGAGCAAACATATTATGAGATTCAACAACAACAAGAGATGTATTGTGGCAGGTGATCTCAATGCTAAATCCCCAGCTTGGGGATCGAATAAGTTAGACAAGAGAGGTAAGATCGTTATGGAATTGTGCAATCTTTGTAACCTAATCCCGACCATAAGTACAGGTAATTTTACCTTTGAAAAGAACGGCTATAAGTCTATTATTGACATACTTCTATGCGACCGTGAAACTTACCAGACCATCAAAAGTAGTAACATTCTTACTGAATTTTCGGCGTCTGACCATATGTATATAGTTCATGTACTAAATCTAAACAAAGGAAATAAAACACAATATAACGGTACTACAATTCAAAACCGCGGGATGCATAAAATTGATCCTATAAAATTTATGGAAACATATAAACAAATTAATAAAATAGCTAACCCCCATAGCATAATCAATAATAATGATGTAGATGCCTATATTGAAATAATCAACAATATTACCCATAATTCCAAAAGAAAATTACATCCTAATATTAACAGAAAAAAAGCAGTCTGGTGGTGGAACGAAGCTGTAAAAAATAAAAGACAGGTTGCCATGAAGGCGCGAAGAAAATATGTCAAAATTAGATGTAAGAAAAACGCGACCGAAGAGGACATTATAAGCAAAAGATTGGCTCTACGTGAGGCTAAAAGGGATTTGAAGATTGAGATCATTAAGGCTAAATCCATTGCGTGGAACGAGATGATAGAGAGGGTGGATAATGACATCTGGGGGAAACCATATAAATGGGTCATGGCTAATGTTAAGGGCAGGACCCCAAATGTTATCCTGGGAAAAGAAGAAATGTACCAAATAGTACAGAGCCTCTTTATGACAAATCCCCTTGAAAAAGACCGTTTTCCTGTGACCCATATGTGGGCAGATTTCATCAATCGCGATGATCCCTCATTTACTGTAGAACAAACAGCGATGGCGATTAGAACAGTTAAAAAAAGAGCTGTGGGGTTAGACGAGATCCCTACGGAAGTGGTGAAACTATTAGGCGAAAACTCGGTCGAACATGTAAACCATCTCATGAACACTTGCTACCAAAATGGGTATTTTCCTAACACTTGGAAAAGAGGTAGGCTAGTACTAATACCGAAAAAGCCAGATGCTGAAGGCAAAATAGGGTGGCGTCCCCTATGTATTTTATCCAACCTAGCAAAAGTATTGGAATATGGTATTAAAGCAAAGTTACTTAAACATGTGGAGTTTGCTAAAAATCAATTTGGGTTCTGTAAACGCAGAAACACAGTCTTAGCCATTGGAGAAACTATAAACATTTGGAATAATGCCAAGAGGAAAGGACATCACTGCGTTATGGTGACGCTAGACGTTAAGAACGCGTTTAATACTATAAGATGGGGCAAAATTCTCAGCGCATTGAATAGAAGGAAAATTCCTGCAAAATTATATAATATTATTAAAGACTACTTACACGGACGATCCGTAGTATATTCCTCCAGTGAGGGAGAAGAAGAATGCAAGGTATATGCTGGTGTTCCACAAGGATCTGTGTTGGGACCCATCTTATGGAATATCCAATACGATGATCTTCTCAGGAGCAAATTACCCCCAGGTTCATCTATGCTGGGCTTTGCAGATGACGTTGCACTGGTGGTTGCTGCCAATAACCTAGACACAGTTAAAGAAAATATTAATAAATCTATGAATATCATAGCCAAATGGTTTAAAAACAATAAACTTACCCTTGCAGAAGAAAAAACAGAAGTCCTAATACTTACCGGGAGGAAAATCCAAGTGGACGTAACCATCCAGTGGAATCAAGCTGACCTGAAAAATAAAAAATACATTAAATACCTTGGCATGACCCTGGAAGGTAATCAAACCTATGGTGAACACATTAAACAGACATCTATCAAAGCTAGTAAAGTAGCAGGTGAGCTCGCTAGAATTCTTCCTAATGTTAAAGGCTGTGAATATAAGACTAGACTTTTGTACTACAGAGTAATCGAATCTATTCTACTATATGCAGCCCCAATATGGGCGAAATCAACGCATATGAGGAAAAACGAGATGAACCTAAATGCGACACAAAAGCTCTCCCTTATCAACGTGACGAGAGCATATTGTACAACATCTTTGGAAGCTCTCTGTGTCTTAGCAAATTGCCCCCCTATTACTCTAGTAGCGGACGAAAGAGCTAGAGTTTTCGATAGAGGGAAAGACATAGGTGAAAATGACAACAAATATAAGGAAAAAATGAGACGCATCAAGATAGAAGAGAAGGAGAAGACTAGACAAATGTGGCAAAAAAGATGGGAACAGTCGGATGTGGGTAGATGGACCTACAAGCTCATTCCCAACATAGACGAGTGGTGTGATTGGGGTCCGCAGATCCTAAACTACAGATTGACGCAGTTTCTTACTGGACATGGGTGTTTTGCCAATTATTTAAAAAATAAAAATAAATATGACAACGATGTATGTATTGCATGCAATAAAAACACGGATGGACCAACTCATACGCTACTGGAGTGCGAAAAATGGGTAGAACTAAGAGACAAACTAATAGACGACGTTGGAGCGATATCCATGGAAAACCTCATTGATAAACTAAAGGATGAGAAAACCAGAGAACCTATAATAAACTACATAAATACAATCATGATAGAAAAGGAAAAGATAGAAAATTATAGACAGAAGCAAGATGAGACGAAGAAAAGAAGAAAGAAGAACAAGAAGGGAAAAAAGAAGAAATAAAAACATGAAGAAAATGTCTAAAAAACGACTAAACTGCGATAATATACATGATATAGCGTTAATGCTTACATAGACATATGCTGACAAACTGTCAATTAAGACTGGTGTGGCTGAAAGCCTATGTAGTAATGCCGAAAGGTGGATCCATAGGCTTGAAGCATAAGACTTGAGGAGTGGGTTTTTAGTGGGTAAACCACAATGGGAGCCCCACACTCCACGGCGAATAACATCTAAAAACAGCAATGCCGTGGGCTAGTGCGTAAAGCATTTTCCCCTCCTCGTTAAAAAAAAAAAAAAAAAAAAAAAAAAAAAAAAAAAAAAAAAAGGTCTGGGTTAGGTCTGGGTTAGGTCTGGGTTAGGTCTGGGTTAGGTCTGGGTTAGGTCTGGGTTAGGTCTGGGTTAGGTCTGGGTTAGGTCTGGGTTAGGTCTGGGTTAGGTCTGGGTTAGGTCTGGGTTAGGTCTGGGTTAGGTCTGGGTTAGGTCTGGATGGACAAAAAATAAAAAAAAGATTAAAATTAGATTTTTTAAAAAATCCTCACTAGTTATATTGTGGTAAGCAGTTAGTTGTTGTATTGTAGGTGGTTATTTGTGTAAGTTATTGTTAGATTTGCTGAGTTATATATTTCTTTAAATAATTACAGTTATCATTATATAATCGAATAGATACTTAGTTTGTTTCATAACGACGTTGTTAGAGATTTTTTAACCCCTAATAGTTTAATATCTTACATACAGTTATAATTATTTGTAGATCTAAGTTGTTAATATAAAGTGTGTTTGTTAATTATTCTAGCATATATAAGAGATAGTATCCTAGTAGAACATGGCTAACCGGAATACTTTGTCGTTGAAAATGGTGCAAGCCCGCCGATTTGGAGTGCCGTCTATAATCGCTAATTTTTCGGCTTTAATGTCGGCATCATCAGATTCACTCAAGCCGATAGTATTAGTCAGCACAAATGATGTGCTGAGCGATGAGTACAGAGATCACATAAATGGATTCATGGACTGGACTGCAAGACCCTTAATTGCTGAGGTAATTGCTAGGGAGTGGGCTGCACGAAACGGAGTGCGTGACCCAGATCACGTACTTGCACGCTTGTATGGGGAGATGGCAGGATTAGCCGTAGTCAAAGACCAAAATACAGTGCAGCACAGGGACAACGCTAGATTGAAGGTGCTTCAGATCCTCAAACGGAATCCCCCTCCCGCAAATGAGATTATCTCATTAGTGGAAGACATCCTTGCGGCATGCCGAGAAGCGAACGGGGATCTCGCCCCTATGCAGGATTGTATTGACTTCATTCCCGGTGGTGGACAAGTATCAAACCAGACGGTGGAATTCTTCAGGCGCCGAGGCCACTTAATCCCAAGGTTCATCTTTACATCACAGGCCCTACATGAAGCCTGGCTTACTCTGAGCACAATAGATGAGGGTATAGTGGCTCTGGAGGAATATGAGGTTGAGTTGGCTGCCGACTATAACATGCAATGGCATATTGCCAATGACGATGTTGTTCTGGGTTATTACGAGGGCAAGGCCATCCAAAACCCAGATAAAGTGAAGGGATTAATAGCTGGGGCAGTATTCAGTTATTTAGCTGCTCTATCAAAAGTGGGCAACGTAACTGAGGGGTGGGTGCAACGAAGAAAAAACACTTTCGCCTCAAGGATACCAGGATTAAGATTGGATGCATACATCAATCATAACATTGTTCGGCTGTTTTATACGATGTATCAGGACTTACACGCCACATGGCATGATGTATACCGCCAGTTGGCGGTGTGCTGGTCTCTGCTACGATCTACAGAGAGCTTAAGTCTTACATGGATAATAGAACAAGCATCTAACAATAATGTCACAAGTCTTACTACGATTGCTGATGTTACGTCAAAATTAAGATTTTTTGATCCTGATCTCTTAATCCGGTCTGGTATCCCGGAAGGTAACTTTACTCAGGCACTTACGTTATCAATGAACATTTTAAGAAACCCGTTCAGCTCTGTGATCCATCCCGAAGTCAATATACGACAATATGCCGACCTTGCTTATTTATGTACGCGCATAAAGAGTCATCACCTTCGAGATGTAGCTTTCGCAGGATATAGAGGTCAAGCAAGCACAATGTGTGCGATGACTCAAGCAGAGTTGAATCAGTTAGCTGAGGGGATGTTCGAGTTATCCAATCAAAAAGCAGAAGCGACAATCAATCTCGAAGACTTATACCGTCGTGCGGTAAACAATCCCAATTATCAAGTGAGACTAATAGGGAATTCATACTTTAAGATCCCACTTACCGCATTACGGCAACGAAGAGCAGGGCCTGCTTTCTCAGGTGCAGATACTGCTGAACAACAAGAAACAGATCGACAGCAACTGAGGAGAGAGAGAGCTGGTTGGCCTCGACAGGCCTTAGACCTTCCGGCTGGATCTGCTGAGCTGAACATAACTGATATGTTCACTGTGATTGAGAATAACTTGTCAGATCGTGCCAAAGCATTTAAAACTATTATGTTTCAAGTCAATTCTTATGCGAACCAGGTGCCTCTAACTATCCTCGAGCCTAATGCCGTCAATATCCCAGAGCCTCAAAGAGCTCTCTCAGAAGATATAATAGTGGCCTTAGGAGAGTGGGATATAGTGATACCACCTGGGTGGGATGAGGCCCCCCCTGCTTATGTAGTCAATGAGGATATCGGACAGGCCCATGAAAATCACCATCTCATCCCACCTAGATGGCCAGTAGCCATAATGTTGGATGAGGATAATCAGGACGGAAGGAACAATCAAGAGAATCCCAATCAGGGAGGTGGGGGTGCCGATGGGGGGCAGGGAGGATACGAGGGACAAGCCTAACTCATCAAAATTATTACTAATAACCCATAATCCTTTATTATAATATCCTCACCATGATTTGTTATCAACACACTGGAAGCTGTGCTTATCCTCCATATTTTTCTATATAATAGCCTATCGTTGGGAACTCCAGGGTGTCCTAACCAGTAGTGGGCAAATGGTCTAGTAAAAAACATAACGAGTTTAAAGGTTATATATATATGACAATTGAGATGACAATGAACACTTATATAGGTATCAAATCTGCCAATATTACAGAACGAACAATACAAGTCTGTGTATGCAACTAATGGCCTTACATTACATATAAAAGGTCTGGGTTAGGTCTGGGTTAGGTCTGGGTTAGGTCTGGGTTAGGTCTGGGTTAGGTCTGGGTTAGGTCTGGGTTAGGTCTGGGTTAGGTCTGGATGGACAAAAAATAAAAAAAAGATTAAAATTAGATTTTTTAAAAAATCCTCACTAGTTATATTGTGGTAAGCAGTTAGTTGTTGTATTGTAGGTGGTTATTTGTGTAAGTTATTGTTAGATTTGCTGAGTTATATATTTCTTTAAATAATTACAGTTATCATTATATAATCGAATAGATACTTAGTTTGTTTCATAACGACGTTGTTAGAGATTTTTTAACCCCTAATAGTTTAATATCTTACATACAGTTATAATTATTTGTAGATCTAAGTTGTTAATATAAAGTGTGTTTGTTAATTATTCTAGCATATATAAGAGATAGTATCCTAGTAGAACATGGCTAACCGGAATACTTTGTCGTTGAAAATGGTGCAAGCCCGCCGATTTGGAGTGCCGTCTATAATCGCTAATTTTTCGGCTTTAATGTCGGCATCATCAGATTCACTCAAGCCGATAGTATTAGTCAGCACAAATGATGTGCTGAGCGATGAGTACAGAGATCACATAAATGGATTCATGGACTGGACTGCAAGACCCTTAATTGCTGAGGTAATTGCTAGGGAGTGGGCTGCACGAAACGGAGTGCGTGACCCAGATCACGTACTTGCACGCTTGTATGGGGAGATGGCAGGATTAGCCGTAGTCAAAGACCAAAATACAGTGCAGCACAGGGACAACGCTAGATTGAAGGTGCTTCAGATCCTCAAACGGAATCCCCCTCCCGCAAATGAGATTATCTCATTAGTGGAAGACATCCTTGCGGCATGCCGAGAAGCGAACGGGGATCTCGCCCCTATGCAGGATTGTATTGACTTCATTCCCGGTGGTGGACAAGTATCAAACCAGACGGTGGAATTCTTCAGGCGCCGAGGCCACTTAATCCCAAGGTTCATCTTTACATCACAGGCCCTACATGAAGCCTGGCTTACTCTGAGCACAATAGATGAGGGTATAGTGGCTCTGGAGGAATATGAGGTTGAGTTGGCTGCCGACTATAACATGCAATGGCATATTGCCAATGACGATGTTGTTCTGGGTTATTACGAGGGCAAGGCCATCCAAAACCCAGATAAAGTGAAGGGATTAATAGCTGGGGCAGTATTCAGTTATTTAGCTGCTCTATCAAAAGTGGGCAACGTAACTGAGGGGTGGGTGCAACGAAGAAAAAACACTTTCGCCTCAAGGATACCAGGATTAAGATTGGATGCATACATCAATCATAACATTGTTCGGCTGTTTTATACGATGTATCAGGACTTACACGCCACATGGCATGATGTATACCGCCAGTTGGCGGTGTGCTGGTCTCTGCTACGATCTACAGAGAGCTTAAGTCTTACATGGATAATAGAACAAGCATCTAACAATAATGTCACAAGTCTTACTACGATTGCTGATGTTACGTCAAAATTAAGATTTTTTGATCCTGATCTCTTAATCCGGTCTGGTATCCCGGAAGGTAACTTTACTCAGGCACTTACGTTATCAATGAACATTTTAAGAAACCCGTTCAGCTCTGTGATCCATCCCGAAGTCAATATACGACAATATGCCGACCTTGCTTATTTATGTACGCGCATAAAGAGTCATCACCTTCGAGATGTAGCTTTCGCAGGATATAGAGGTCAAGCAAGCACAATGTGTGCGATGACTCAAGCAGAGTTGAATCAGTTAGCTGAGGGGATGTTCGAGTTATCCAATCAAAAAGCAGAAGCGACAATCAATCTCGAAGACTTATACCGTCGTGCGGTAAACAATCCCAATTATCAAGTGAGACTAATAGGGAATTCATACTTTAAGATCCCACTTACCGCATTACGGCAACGAAGAGCAGGGCCTGCTTTCTCAGGTGCAGATACTGCTGAACAACAAGAAACAGATCGACAGCAACTGAGGAGAGAGAGAGCTGGTTGGCCTCGACAGGCCTTAGACCTTCCGGCTGGATCTGCTGAGCTGAACATAACTGATATGTTCACTGTGATTGAGAATAACTTGTCAGATCGTGCCAAAGCATTTAAAACTATTATGTTTCAAGTCAATTCTTATGCGAACCAGGTGCCTCTAACTATCCTCGAGCCTAATGCCGTCAATATCCCAGAGCCTCAAAGAGCTCTCTCAGAAGATATAATAGTGGCCTTAGGAGAGTGGGATATAGTGATACCACCTGGGTGGGATGAGGCCCCCCCTGCTTATGTAGTCAATGAGGATATCGGACAGGCCCATGAAAATCACCATCTCATCCCACCTAGATGGCCAGTAGCCATAATGTTGGATGAGGATAATCAGGACGGAAGGAACAATCAAGAGAATCCCAATCAGGGAGGTGGGGGTGCCGATGGGGGGCAGGGAGGATACGAGGGACAAGCCTAACTCATCAAAATTATTACTAATAACCCATAATCCTTTATTATAATATCCTCACCATGATTTGTTATCAACACACTGGAAGCTGTGCTTATCCTCCATATTTTTCTATATAATAGCCTATCGTTGGGAACTCCAGGGTGTCCTAACCAGTAGTGGGCAAATGGTCTAGTAAAAAACATAACGAGTTTAAAGGTTATATATATATGACAATTGAGATGACAATGAACACTTATATAGGTATCAAATCTGCCAATATTACAGAACGAACAATACAAGTCTGTGTATGCAACTAATGGCCTTACATTACATATAAAAGGTCTGGGTTAGGTCTGGGTTAGGTCTGGGTTAGGTCTGGGTTAGGTCTGGGTTAGGTCTGGGTTAGGTCTGGGTTAGGTCTGGGTTAGGTCTGGGTTAGGTCTGGATGGACAAAAAATAAAAAAAAGATTAAAATTAGATTTTTTAAAAAATCCTCACTAGTTATATTGTGGTAAGCAGTTAGTTGTTGTATTGTAGGTGGTTATTTGTGTAAGTTATTGTTAGATTTGCTGAGTTATATATTTCTTTAAATAATTACAGTTATCATTATATAATCGAATAGATACTTAGTTTGTTTCATAACGACGTTGTTAGAGATTTTTTAACCCCTAATAGTTTAATATCTTACATACAGTTATAATTATTTGTAGATCTAAGTTGTTAATATAAAGTGTGTTTGTTAATTATTCTAGCATATATAAGAGATAGTATCCTAGTAGAACATGGCTAACCGGAATACTTTGTCGTTGAAAATGGTGCAAGCCCGCCGATTTGGAGTGCCGTCTATAATCGCTAATTTTTCGGCTTTAATGTCGGCATCATCAGATTCACTCAAGCCGATAGTATTAGTCAGCACAAATGATGTGCTGAGCGATGAGTACAGAGATCACATAAATGGATTCATGGACTGGACTGCAAGACCCTTAATTGCTGAGGTAATTGCTAGGGAGTGGGCTGCACGAAACGGAGTGCGTGACCCAGATCACGTACTTGCACGCTTGTATGGGGAGATGGCAGGATTAGCCGTAGTCAAAGACCAAAATACAGTGCAGCACAGGGACAACGCTAGATTGAAGGTGCTTCAGATCCTCAAACGGAATCCCCCTCCCGCAAATGAGATTATCTCATTAGTGGAAGACATCCTTGCGGCATGCCGAGAAGCGAACGGGGATCTCGCCCCTATGCAGGATTGTATTGACTTCATTCCCGGTGGTGGACAAGTATCAAACCAGACGGTGGAATTCTTCAGGCGCCGAGGCCACTTAATCCCAAGGTTCATCTTTACATCACAGGCCCTACATGAAGCCTGGCTTACTCTGAGCACAATAGATGAGGGTATAGTGGCTCTGGAGGAATATGAGGTTGAGTTGGCTGCCGACTATAACATGCAATGGCATATTGCCAATGACGATGTTGTTCTGGGTTATTACGAGGGCAAGGCCATCCAAAACCCAGATAAAGTGAAGGGATTAATAGCTGGGGCAGTATTCAGTTATTTAGCTGCTCTATCAAAAGTGGGCAACGTAACTGAGGGGTGGGTGCAACGAAGAAAAAACACTTTCGCCTCAAGGATACCAGGATTAAGATTGGATGCATACATCAATCATAACATTGTTCGGCTGTTTTATACGATGTATCAGGACTTACACGCCACATGGCATGATGTATACCGCCAGTTGGCGGTGTGCTGGTCTCTGCTACGATCTACAGAGAGCTTAAGTCTTACATGGATAATAGAACAAGCATCTAACAATAATGTCACAAGTCTTACTACGATTGCTGATGTTACGTCAAAATTAAGATTTTTTGATCCTGATCTCTTAATCCGGTCTGGTATCCCGGAAGGTAACTTTACTCAGGCACTTACGTTATCAATGAACATTTTAAGAAACCCGTTCAGCTCTGTGATCCATCCCGAAGTCAATATACGACAATATGCCGACCTTGCTTATTTATGTACGCGCATAAAGAGTCATCACCTTCGAGATGTAGCTTTCGCAGGATATAGAGGTCAAGCAAGCACAATGTGTGCGATGACTCAAGCAGAGTTGAATCAGTTAGCTGAGGGGATGTTCGAGTTATCCAATCAAAAAGCAGAAGCGACAATCAATCTCGAAGACTTATACCGTCGTGCGGTAAACAATCCCAATTATCAAGTGAGACTAATAGGGAATTCATACTTTAAGATCCCACTTACCGCATTACGGCAACGAAGAGCAGGGCCTGCTTTCTCAGGTGCAGATACTGCTGAACAACAAGAAACAGATCGACAGCAACTGAGGAGAGAGAGAGCTGGTTGGCCTCGACAGGCCTTAGACCTTCCGGCTGGATCTGCTGAGCTGAACATAACTGATATGTTCACTGTGATTGAGAATAACTTGTCAGATCGTGCCAAAGCATTTAAAACTATTATGTTTCAAGTCAATTCTTATGCGAACCAGGTGCCTCTAACTATCCTCGAGCCTAATGCCGTCAATATCCCAGAGCCTCAAAGAGCTCTCTCAGAAGATATAATAGTGGCCTTAGGAGAGTGGGATATAGTGATACCACCTGGGTGGGATGAGGCCCCCCCTGCTTATGTAGTCAATGAGGATATCGGACAGGCCCATGAAAATCACCATCTCATCCCACCTAGATGGCCAGTAGCCATAATGTTGGATGAGGATAATCAGGACGGAAGGAACAATCAAGAGAATCCCAATCAGGGAGGTGGGGGTGCCGATGGGGGGCAGGGAGGATACGAGGGACAAGCCTAACTCATCAAAATTATTACTAATAACCCATAATCCTTTATTATAATATCCTCACCATGATTTGTTATCAACACACTGGAAGCTGTGCTTATCCTCCATATTTTTCTATATAATAGCCTATCGTTGGGAACTCCAGGGTGTCCTAACCAGTAGTGGGCAAATGGTCTAGTAAAAAACATAACGAGTTTAAAGGTTATATATATATGACAATTGAGATGACAATGAACACTTATATAGGTATCAAATCTGCCAATATTACAGAACGAACAATACAAGTCTGTGTATGCAACTAATGGCCTTACATTACATATAAAAGGTCTGGGTTAGGTCTGGGTTAGGTCTGGGTTAGGTCTGGGTTAGGTCTGGGTTAGGTCTGGGTTAGGTCTGGGTTAGGTCTGGGTTAGGTCTGGGTTAGGTCTGGGTTAGGTCTGGATCGGAACAAAAAATAAAAAAAAGATTAAAATTAGATTTTTTAAAAAATCCTCACTAGTTATATTGTGGTAAGCAGTTAGTTGTTGTATTGTAGGTGGTTATTTGTGTAAGTTATTGTTAGATTTGCTGAGTTATATATTTCTTTAAATAATTACAGTTATCATTATATAATCGAATAGATACTTAGTTTGTTTCATAACGACGTTGTTAGAGATTTTTTAACCCCTAATAGTTTAATATCTTACATACAGTTATAATTATTTGTAGATCTAAGTTGTTAATATAAAGTGTGTTTGTTAATTATTCTAGCATATATAAGAGATAGTATCCTAGTAGAACATGGCTAACCGGAATACTTTGTCGTTGAAAATGGTGCAAGCCCGCCGATTTGGAGTGCCGTCTATAATCGCTAATTTTTCGGCTTTAATGTCGGCATCATCAGATTCACTCAAGCCGATAGTATTAGTCAGCACAAATGATGTGCTGAGCGATGAGTACAGAGATCACATAAATGGATTCATGGACTGGACTGCAAGACCCTTAATTGCTGAGGTAATTGCTAGGGAGTGGGCTGCACGAAACGGAGTGCGTGACCCAGATCACGTACTTGCACGCTTGTATGGGGAGATGGCAGGATTAGCCGTAGTCAAAGACCAAAATACAGTGCAGCACAGGGACAACGCTAGATTGAAGGTGCTTCAGATCCTCAAACGGAATCCCCCTCCCGCAAATGAGATTATCTCATTAGTGGAAGACATCCTTGCGGCATGCCGAGAAGCGAACGGGGATCTCGCCCCTATGCAGGATTGTATTGACTTCATTCCCGGTGGTGGACAAGTATCAAACCAGACGGTGGAATTCTTCAGGCGCCGAGGCCACTTAATCCCAAGGTTCATCTTTACATCACAGGCCCTACATGAAGCCTGGCTTACTCTGAGCACAATAGATGAGGGTATAGTGGCTCTGGAGGAATATGAGGTTGAGTTGGCTGCCGACTATAACATGCAATGGCATATTGCCAATGACGATGTTGTTCTGGGTTATTACGAGGGCAAGGCCATCCAAAACCCAGATAAAGTGAAGGGATTAATAGCTGGGGCAGTATTCAGTTATTTAGCTGCTCTATCAAAAGTGGGCAACGTAACTGAGGGGTGGGTGCAACGAAGAAAAAACACTTTCGCCTCAAGGATACCAGGATTAAGATTGGATGCATACATCAATCATAACATTGTTCGGCTGTTTTATACGATGTATCAGGACTTACACGCCACATGGCATGATGTATACCGCCAGTTGGCGGTGTGCTGGTCTCTGCTACGATCTACAGAGAGCTTAAGTCTTACATGGATAATAGAACAAGCATCTAACAATAATGTCACAAGTCTTACTACGATTGCTGATGTTACGTCAAAATTAAGATTTTTTGATCCTGATCTCTTAATCCGGTCTGGTATCCCGGAAGGTAACTTTACTCAGGCACTTACGTTATCAATGAACATTTTAAGAAACCCGTTCAGCTCTGTGATCCATCCCGAAGTCAATATACGACAATATGCCGACCTTGCTTATTTATGTACGCGCATAAAGAGTCATCACCTTCGAGATGTAGCTTTCGCAGGATATAGAGGTCAAGCAAGCACAATGTGTGCGATGACTCAAGCAGAGTTGAATCAGTTAGCTGAGGGGATGTTCGAGTTATCCAATCAAAAAGCAGAAGCGACAATCAATCTCGAAGACTTATACCGTCGTGCGGTAAACAATCCCAATTATCAAGTGAGACTAATAGGGAATTCATACTTTAAGATCCCACTTACCGCATTACGGCAACGAAGAGCAGGGCCTGCTTTCTCAGGTGCAGATACTGCTGAACAACAAGAAACAGATCGACAGCAACTGAGGAGAGAGAGAGCTGGTTGGCCTCGACAGGCCTTAGACCTTCCGGCTGGATCTGCTGAGCTGAACATAACTGATATGTTCACTGTGATTGAGAATAACTTGTCAGATCGTGCCAAAGCATTTAAAACTATTATGTTTCAAGTCAATTCTTATGCGAACCAGGTGCCTCTAACTATCCTCGAGCCTAATGCCGTCAATATCCCAGAGCCTCAAAGAGCTCTCTCAGAAGATATAATAGTGGCCTTAGGAGAGTGGGATATAGTGATACCACCTGGGTGGGATGAGGCCCCCCCTGCTTATGTAGTCAATGAGGATATCGGACAGGCCCATGAAAATCACCATCTCATCCCACCTAGATGGCCAGTAGCCATAATGTTGGATGAGGATAATCAGGACGGAAGGAACAATCAAGAGAATCCCAATCAGGGAGGTGGGGGTGCCGATGGGGGGCAGGGAGGATACGAGGGACAAGCCTAACTCATCAAAATTATTACTAATAACCCATAATCCTTTATTATAATATCCTCACCATGATTTGTTATCAACACACTGGAAGCTGTGCTTATCCTCCATATTTTTCTATATAATAGCCTATCGTTGGGAACTCCAGGGTGTCCTAACCAGTAGTGGGCAAATGGTCTAGTAAAAAACATAACGAGTTTAAAGGTTATATATATATGACAATTGAGATGACAATGAACACTTATATAGGTATCAAATCTGCCAATATTACAGAACGAACAATACAAGTCTGTGTATGCAACTAATGGCCTTACATTACATATAAAAGGTCTGGGTTAGGTCTGGGTTAGGTCTGGGTTAGGTCTGGGTTAGGTCTGGGTTAGGTCTGGGTTAGGTCTGGGTTAGGTCTGGGTTAGGTCTGGGTTAGGTCTGGATTGACAAAAAATAAAAAAAAGATTAAAATTAGATTTTTTAAAAAATCCTCACTAGTTATATTGTGGTAAGCAGTTAGTTGTTGTATTGTAGGTGGTTATTTGTGTAAGTTATTGTTAGATTTGCTGAGTTATATATTTCTTTAAATAATTACAGTTATCATTATATAATCGAATAGATACTTAGTTTGTTTCATAACGACGTTGTTAGAGATTTTTTAACCCCTAATAGTTTAATATCTTACATACAGTTATAATTATTTGTAGATCTAAGTTGTTAATATAAAGTGTGTTTGTTAATTATTCTAGCATATATAAGAGATAGTATCCTAGTAGAACATGGCTAACCGGAATACTTTGTCGTTGAAAATGGTGCAAGCCCGCCGATTTGGAGTGCCGTCTATAATCGCTAATTTTTCGGCTTTAATGTCGGCATCATCAGATTCACTCAAGCCGATAGTATTAGTCAGCACAAATGATGTGCTGAGCGATGAGTACAGAGATCACATAAATGGATTCATGGACTGGACTGCAAGACCCTTAATTGCTGAGGTAATTGCTAGGGAGTGGGCTGCACGAAACGGAGTGCGTGACCCAGATCACGTACTTGCACGCTTGTATGGGGAGATGGCAGGATTAGCCGTAGTCAAAGACCAAAATACAGTGCAGCACAGGGACAACGCTAGATTGAAGGTGCTTCAGATCCTCAAACGGAATCCCCCTCCCGCAAATGAGATTATCTCATTAGTGGAAGACATCCTTGCGGCATGCCGAGAAGCGAACGGGGATCTCGCCCCTATGCAGGATTGTATTGACTTCATTCCCGGTGGTGGACAAGTATCAAACCAGACGGTGGAATTCTTCAGGCGCCGAGGCCACTTAATCCCAAGGTTCATCTTTACATCACAGGCCCTACATGAAGCCTGGCTTACTCTGAGCACAATAGATGAGGGTATAGTGGCTCTGGAGGAATATGAGGTTGAGTTGGCTGCCGACTATAACATGCAATGGCATATTGCCAATGACGATGTTGTTCTGGGTTATTACGAGGGCAAGGCCATCCAAAACCCAGATAAAGTGAAGGGATTAATAGCTGGGGCAGTATTCAGTTATTTAGCTGCTCTATCAAAAGTGGGCAACGTAACTGAGGGGTGGGTGCAACGAAGAAAAAACACTTTCGCCTCAAGGATACCAGGATTAAGATTGGATGCATACATCAATCATAACATTGTTCGGCTGTTTTATACGATGTATCAGGACTTACACGCCACATGGCATGATGTATACCGCCAGTTGGCGGTGTGCTGGTCTCTGCTACGATCTACAGAGAGCTTAAGTCTTACATGGATAATAGAACAAGCATCTAACAATAATGTCACAAGTCTTACTACGATTGCTGATGTTACGTCAAAATTAAGATTTTTTGATCCTGATCTCTTAATCCGGTCTGGTATCCCGGAAGGTAACTTTACTCAGGCACTTACGTTATCAATGAACATTTTAAGAAACCCGTTCAGCTCTGTGATCCATCCCGAAGTCAATATACGACAATATGCCGACCTTGCTTATTTATGTACGCGCATAAAGAGTCATCACCTTCGAGATGTAGCTTTCGCAGGATATAGAGGTCAAGCAAGCACAATGTGTGCGATGACTCAAGCAGAGTTGAATCAGTTAGCTGAGGGGATGTTCGAGTTATCCAATCAAAAAGCAGAAGCGACAATCAATCTCGAAGACTTATACCGTCGTGCGGTAAACAATCCCAATTATCAAGTGAGACTAATAGGGAATTCATACTTTAAGATCCCACTTACCGCATTACGGCAACGAAGAGCAGGGCCTGCTTTCTCAGGTGCAGATACTGCTGAACAACAAGAAACAGATCGACAGCAACTGAGGAGAGAGAGAGCTGGTTGGCCTCGACAGGCCTTAGACCTTCCGGCTGGATCTGCTGAGCTGAACATAACTGATATGTTCACTGTGATTGAGAATAACTTGTCAGATCGTGCCAAAGCATTTAAAACTATTATGTTTCAAGTCAATTCTTATGCGAACCAGGTGCCTCTAACTATCCTCGAGCCTAATGCCGTCAATATCCCAGAGCCTCAAAGAGCTCTCTCAGAAGATATAATAGTGGCCTTAGGAGAGTGGGATATAGTGATACCACCTGGGTGGGATGAGGCCCCCCCTGCTTATGTAGTCAATGAGGATATCGGACAGGCCCATGAAAATCACCATCTCATCCCACCTAGATGGCCAGTAGCCATAATGTTGGATGAGGATAATCAGGACGGAAGGAACAATCAAGAGAATCCCAATCAGGGAGGTGGGGGTGCCGATGGGGGGCAGGGAGGATACGAGGGACAAGCCTAACTCATCAAAATTATTACTAATAACCCATAATCCTTTATTATAATATCCTCACCATGATTTGTTATCAACACACTGGAAGCTGTGCTTATCCTCCATATTTTTCTATATAATAGCCTATCGTTGGGAACTCCAGGGTGTCCTAACCAGTAGTGGGCAAATGGTCTAGTAAAAAACATAACGAGTTTAAAGGTTATATATATATGACAATTGAGATGACAATGAACACTTATATAGGTATCAAATCTGCCAATATTACAGAACGAACAATACAAGTCTGTGTATGCAACTAATGGCCTTACATTACATATAAAAGGTCTGGGTTAGGTCTGGGTTAGGTCTGGGTTAGGTCTGGGTTAGGTCTGGGTTAGGTCTGGGTTAGGTCTGGGTTAGGTCTGGGTTAGGTCTGGGTTAGGTCTGGATTGACAAAAAATAAAAAAAAGATTAAAATTAGATTTTTTAAAAAATCCTCACTAGTTATATTGTGGTAAGCAGTTAGTTGTTGTATTGTAGGTGGTTATTTGTGTAAGTTATTGTTAGATTTGCTGAGTTATATATTTCTTTAAATAATTACAGTTATCATTATATAATCGAATAGATACTTAGTTTGTTTCATAACGACGTTGTTAGAGATTTTTTAACCCCTAATAGTTTAATATCTTACATACAGTTATAATTATTTGTAGATCTAAGTTGTTAATATAAAGTGTGTTTGTTAATTATTCTAGCATATATAAGAGATAGTATCCTAGTAGAACATGGCTAACCGGAATACTTTGTCGTTGAAAATGGTGCAAGCCCGCCGATTTGGAGTGCCGTCTATAATCGCTAATTTTTCGGCTTTAATGTCGGCATCATCAGATTCACTCAAGCCGATAGTATTAGTCAGCACAAATGATGTGCTGAGCGATGAGTACAGAGATCACATAAATGGATTCATGGACTGGACTGCAAGACCCTTAATTGCTGAGGTAATTGCTAGGGAGTGGGCTGCACGAAACGGATGTGCGTGACCCAGATCACGTACTTGCACGCTTGTATGGGGAGATGGCAGGATTAGCCGTAGTCAAAGACCAAAATACAGTGCAGCACAGGGACAACGCTAGATTGAAGGTGCTTCAGATCCTCAAACGGAATCCCCCTCCCGCAAATGAGATTATCTCATTAGTGGAAGACATCCTTGCGGCATGCCGAGAAGCGAACGGGGATCTCGCCCCTATGCAGGATTGTATTGACTTCATTCCCGGTGGTGGACAAGTATCAAACCAGACGGTGGAATTCTTCAGGCGCCGAGGCCACTTAATCCCAAGGTTCATCTTTACATCACAGGCCCTACATGAAGCCTGGCTTACTCTGAGCACAATAGATGAGGGTATAGTGGCTCTGGAGGAATATGAGGTTGAGTTGGCTGCCGACTATAACATGCAATGGCATATTGCCAATGACGATGTTGTTCTGGGTTATTACGAGGGCAAGGCCATCCAAAACCCAGATAAAGTGAAGGGATTAATAGCTGGGGCAGTATTCAGTTATTTAGCTGCTCTATCAAAAGTGGGCAACGTAACTGAGGGGTGGGTGCAACGAAGAAAAAACACTTTCGCCTCAAGGATACCAGGATTAAGATTGGATGCATACATCAATCATAACATTGTTCGGCTGTTTTATACGATGTATCAGGACTTACACGCCACATGGCATGATGTATACCGCCAGTTGGCGGTGTGCTGGTCTCTGCTACGATCTACAGAGAGCTTAAGTCTTACATGGATAATAGAACAAGCATCTAACAATAATGTCACAAGTCTTACTACGATTGCTGATGTTACGTCAAAATTAAGATTTTTTGATCCTGATCTCTTAATCCGGTCTGGTATCCCGGAAGGTAACTTTACTCAGGCACTTACGTTATCAATGAACATTTTAAGAAACCCGTTCAGCTCTGTGATCCATCCCGAAGTCAATATACGACAATATGCCGACCTTGCTTATTTATGTACGCGCATAAAGAGTCATCACCTTCGAGATGTAGCTTTCGCAGGATATAGAGGTCAAGCAAGCACAATGTGTGCGATGACTCAAGCAGAGTTGAATCAGTTAGCTGAGGGGATGTTCGAGTTATCCAATCAAAAAGCAGAAGCGACAATCAATCTCGAAGACTTATACCGTCGTGCGGTAAACAATCCCAATTATCAAGTGAGACTAATAGGGAATTCATACTTTAAGATCCCACTTACCGCATTACGGCAACGAAGAGCAGGGCCTGCTTTCTCAGGTGCAGATACTGCTGAACAACAAGAAACAGATCGACAGCAACTGAGGAGAGAGAGAGCTGGTTGGCCTCGACAGGCCTTAGACCTTCCGGCTGGATCTGCTGAGCTGAACATAACTGATATGTTCACTGTGATTGAGAATAACTTGTCAGATCGTGCCAAAGCATTTAAAACTATTATGTTTCAAGTCAATTCTTATGCGAACCAGGTGCCTCTAACTATCCTCGAGCCTAATGCCGTCAATATCCCAGAGCCTCAAAGAGCTCTCTCAGAAGATATAATAGTGGCCTTAGGAGAGTGGGATATAGTGATACCACCTGGGTGGGATGAGGCCCCCCCTGCTTATGTAGTCAATGAGGATATCGGACAGGCCCATGAAAATCACCATCTCATCCCACCTAGATGGCCAGTAGCCATAATGTTGGATGAGGATAATCAGGACGGAAGGAACAATCAAGAGAATCCCAATCAGGGAGGTGGGGGTGCCGATGGGGGGCAGGGAGGATACGAGGGACAAGCCTAACTCATCAAAATTATTACTAATAACCCATAATCCTTTATTATAATATCCTCACCATGATTTGTTATCAACACACTGGAAGCTGTGCTTATCCTCCATATTTTTCTATATAATAGCCTATCGTTGGGAACTCCAGGGTGTCCTAACCAGTAGTGGGCAAATGGTCTAGTAAAAAACATAACGAGTTTAAAGGTTATATATATATGACAATTGAGATGACAATGAACACTTATATAGGTATCAAATCTGCCAATATTACAGAACGAACAATACAAGTCTGTGTATGCAACTAATGGCCTTACATTACATATAAAAGGTCTGGGTTAGGTCTGGGTTAGGTCTGGGTTAGGTCTGGGTTAGGTCTGGGTTAGGTCTGGGTTAGGTCTGGGTTAGGTCTGGGTTAGGTCTGGGTTAGGTCTGGATGGACAAAAAATAAAAAAAAGATTAAAATTAGATTTTTTAAAAAATCCTCACTAGTTATATTGTGGTAAGCAGTTAGTTGTTGTATTGTAGGTGGTTATTTGTGTAAGTTATTGTTAGATTTGCTGAGTTATATATTTCTTTAAATAATTACAGTTATCATTATATAATCGAATAGATACTTAGTTTGTTTCATAACGACGTTGTTAGAGATTTTTTAACCCCTAATAGTTTAATATCTTACATACAGTTATAATTATTTGTAGATCTAAGTTGTTAATATAAAGTGTGTTTGTTAATTATTCTAGCATATATAAGAGATAGTATCCTAGTAGAACATGGCTAACCGGAATACTTTGTCGTTGAAAATGGTGCAAGCCCGCCGATTTGGAGTGCCGTCTATAATCGCTAATTTTTCGGCTTTAATGTCGGCATCATCAGATTCACTCAAGCCGATAGTATTAGTCAGCACAAATGATGTGCTGAGCGATGAGTACAGAGATCACATAAATGGATTCATGGACTGGACTGCAAGACCCTTAATTGCTGAGGTAATTGCTAGGGAGTGGGCTGCACGAAACGGAGTGCGTGACCCAGATCACGTACTTGCACGCTTGTATGGGGAGATGGCAGGATTAGCCGTAGTCAAAGACCAAAATACAGTGCAGCACAGGGACAACGCTAGATTGAAGGTGCTTCAGATCCTCAAACGGAATCCCCCTCCCGCAAATGAGATTATCTCATTAGTGGAAGACATCCTTGCGGCATGCCGAGAAGCGAACGGGGATCTCGCCCCTATGCAGGATTGTATTGACTTCATTCCCGGTGGTGGACAAGTATCAAACCAGACGGTGGAATTCTTCAGGCGCCGAGGCCACTTAATCCCAAGGTTCATCTTTACATCACAGGCCCTACATGAAGCCTGGCTTACTCTGAGCACAATAGATGAGGGTATAGTGGCTCTGGAGGAATATGAGGTTGAGTTGGCTGCCGACTATAACATGCAATGGCATATTGCCAATGACGATGTTGTTCTGGGTTATTACGAGGGCAAGGCCATCCAAAACCCAGATAAAGTGAAGGGATTAATAGCTGGGGCAGTATTCAGTTATTTAGCTGCTCTATCAAAAGTGGGCAACGTAACTGAGGGGTGGGTGCAACGAAGAAAAAACACTTTCGCCTCAAGGATACCAGGATTAAGATTGGATGCATACATCAATCATAACATTGTTCGGCTGTTTTATACGATGTATCAGGACTTACACGCCACATGGCATGATGTATACCGCCAGTTGGCGGTGTGCTGGTCTCTGCTACGATCTACAGAGAGCTTAAGTCTTACATGGATAATAGAACAAGCATCTAACAATAATGTCACAAGTCTTACTACGATTGCTGATGTTACGTCAAAATTAAGATTTTTTGATCCTGATCTCTTAATCCGGTCTGGTATCCCGGAAGGTAACTTTACTCAGGCACTTACGTTATCAATGAACATTTTAAGAAACCCGTTCAGCTCTGTGATCCATCCCGAAGTCAATATACGACAATATGCCGACCTTGCTTATTTATGTACGCGCATAAAGAGTCATCACCTTCGAGATGTAGCTTTCGCAGGATATAGAGGTCAAGCAAGCACAATGTGTGCGATGACTCAAGCAGAGTTGAATCAGTTAGCTGAGGGGATGTTCGAGTTATCCAATCAAAAAGCAGAAGCGACAATCAATCTCGAAGACTTATACCGTCGTGCGGTAAACAATCCCAATTATCAAGTGAGACT